>VXBP01003019.1:32907-78787 GCA_013400115.1 Rhinopomastus cyanomelas | reverse complement strand
GACCCTTGGAGGATACCACTAGTAACTGGTCGCCAACTACATGTGACACTGTTTACTACCACTCTCTGAGCTGGTCCATCCAACCAGTTCCTGACCCAGCATAGAACATTCCTGTCAAAGCCCCTTGCTGCCATCTTCGCCAGGAGTATATCATGGGAGACTGTGTCACATGCTTTACTGAAATCCAGGTATACCACATCCACAGCCTTCCTCTCATCGAACAGTCAAGTTACTTGATCATAAAAGAAGATCAGTTTGATCAAGCAAGACCTACCCCTCTTAAATCCATGTTGACTGGGCTTAATGTCTTGGCCGTCACGCAGATGTTGCATGATAGCACCCAGCACTATCTGTTCCATAACTTTGCCCGGAACTGAGGTGAGGCTAACAGGTCTGTAGTTTCCTGGATCATCCTTCCGACCTCTCTTGTGTATGGGGGTCACATTTGCCAACTTCCAATCATCCGGGACCTCCCCTGTGGTCCATGACTTCTGGTAAATTACAGAGAGCGGTTTAGCAAGCTCATCCATCACCTCTCTCATCACTCTGGGGTGAATCTCATCCAGTCCCATGGACCTACGGGGATCCAAATGGTTCAGCAGGTGTCTAACCAGTACCTCTTGGATAACAGGGGAACTACACTGCACCCTGTCCCTGTCTGCCAGTTTAGATAACCAGTCATCCTGAAGACAGTCTACCCTGTTGTTGAAGACAGAGGCAAAGGAGGCATTAAGTACCTCTACCTTATCCTCATCTCTAGTCATTAAATTTCCCTCCATATCCAGTAAGGAGTGGAGATTATTACTACCCATCTTTTTTCCATCGATGTACTTGTGAAAGCTCTTCCTACTGTCCTTAACAGAAGTAGCCAGCCTGAGTTCAAGTTGGGCCTTTGCCTCTCTAATTTTCCTCCTACACGACCTCACAATTCCACCATACATGACTTGATTGACCTGACCCTTTTTCCAAAGGTGATACCTCCTCTTTTTCTCACTTAGCTCTTTCAGAATTTCCTTGCTCATCCAGGCTGGTCTTTTTCCCCTACGACTCATCTTATGACACACAGGGATGGCCTGGTTTTGTGCTTTCGAGAATATATTTCTGAAGTATAACCAGCTCTCATTGACCCCCTTTTCACAAAGGGCTGCCTCCCAAGGAACTTTCCCAATCAATTGCTTACACAAACCAAAATCTGCCCTAAGGAAATCCAGGTTGGATGTCTGGTTGATCCCTCTTTTTGTTCCACTATTATTTGAGAACCTAATCTTTTCATGATCAATGCCTCCTAGACAGTCTCTGACAACCACATCACCCACCAGGTCTACCCTATTTGCAAATAACAAATCAAGAAAAGCCTCACCCCTGGTAGGCTCACCGACTAATTGTGACAAGAAACAGTCCTCAGTACACTCTACAAACCTTCTAGACTGCCTCCTCACTGCTGTGTTAAGTTCCCAGCAAATATCTGGGAGATTGAAGTCGCCTAAGAGAATTAGAGCAGGTGATCATGAGATGTCCTCCAGTTGTTCGTAGAATATTTGATCAACCTCGTCATCCTGATTGGGTGGTCTGTAACACTCCAAGCACAATGTTGATCTTGTTAGCTACCCATGTAATCTGAACCCATAGGCTCTCTATTCTGTCATCCCTGATCTCAAGTTCCGTGACTTCCAGAACTTAAGCAACATATAGGGCCACCCCCCCACACACAACTTCTGCCTCACCTATCTCTCCTGAATAGTGTATACCCATCCAATCCAACACTCCAGTCGTGTGATTCATCCCACCACGTTTCAGTGATGGCAGTTACGTCATACCTTTCCTGGCATGCAAAAGCTTCAAGTTCCTCCAGCTTGTTGCCCATACTTCGTGCATTAAAATAGACACACTGCACACTGCAGTTGGGCCGACACATTTGTCTTCAGAGTGGATACACCATCCACTATTACCTCCCGAGAGACTTCAGTACCACCTCCTTCCCACTTCAATCCTAGTTTAAAGCCCTCTTGAAGAGGCCTGCCACCTCGTGGCCTAGTACCCTTTTACCCTTATTAGGTAGGTGAAACCCACCTGAGTCTAACAAGCCATGATCAATAAACATTTCACCGTGATCAAAGAACCCAAAGTTCTTCTGTTCACACCAATCCCTGAGCCACCTGTTAATAGTAAGGATTCTCTTATGTGTCTCATTATTCATCCCTGCTGTTACAGGGATCAAGAAAAACATTATCTGCAAATCTACTCCATCGATAAATTGACCAAATTCCCTGAATTCCCTTTTAATAGTCCTGACTCCCTTCTCACTAGCCTCATCGCTGCCAGCTTGTATCACCAACAATGGATAATAATCTGTGGGTTTGATAAGTTCAGGTATCCTCCTGGTGATATCCTGAACCCAGGCCCCTGGGAGGCAGCAGATCTCCCTGTGGGAAGGGTCTGGTCTACACACAGGACCTTCTGTTCCTCTCAAAAAGCAGGCATCGACAACCACCACCCTTCTCTTCCTTTTTGTACTAGAGGTTTTGAGGGGTTCTTTTGTAAGGGTGCTCCTTGGGGGTTCTTTTAAGACAATGGCTTCAACCTCCTCATCCTGATCCCCAAAATCCAGTGCCCCGAACCTGTTCTCCAAGGGCAGATAGAAAGTTGGCATCTGGAAAGGCAGAGTGGGGGCAGGAGTGGGTTCTGTTTCCCCCCATGAATGGGAACCTGTTCCCATTCCTCATCATCAGGGAGAACCCTACCTTCTTCCGTGTGGGGCAAAGCCTCAATCTCTTCCAGTTCCTGAGTGCCTTCTTTCTGGTGATGGGAAATACCAGGCTCCTCTGACTCCTGGGCAGCTCTAAGAGATGAGAGAGTGCTACTCCACCAATCTATCTCCTTTTCACACTCACAGATACTCCTCAGCCTGTCCATCTCATCTCTTAACTCAGCCACCATACAGAGCAGGTCATTCACCTGCTCACAACGCATGCAGGTGTTTCTGGCACTGCTCTCTTGCAGTGGCATAAGACTCAGGCATTCCCTCCAGTCAGTAGTCTGAACAGTCACATCCATTGTCAGGGTTGTTTGGGCAAATGAATCCCTCATAGCAGCTGCTTTAGCCCTCAATCGTTTAACTCTACCCATTGCCAACAAGGGGAAGGATAGTAGAAAGAAGATTGAAAGCAAGAAAGAAACACAACCTAGCAGAGCAAAGCGGTGTCTGCTACCCTACCTGCTTGCCCTGCCTGCGCGAAATGCCACACAAACTGCCTCTCTATAATCTAGTCGAGATCCTGTTTGCCTACTCCTGTTTGCCGTGCTCCCTAGAAGCTCTTAACCTTAAATCAAGCTCAACCTAAAACAATCTTTATCAGAGAATGAATTATTTAAATGTCTGAGTTCAGTTGAGGTGCATTGAACCTAATTCTTGAACGCATGGATCAGTAATTCTGCTGCACAAATTGCAGAGAGTCTATCTGTATATATGCTTGCTAAAAGAAAATTCTGTTGACCAAGTCAGCTGAGATTTTAGAGGAAACATATGGGATTGAAAAGGTTCTCAAAATTGCAAATGTGAAAATAAACAGTGTGCTAAACTACCTAAAATTGGCAATAAACCTCCTGTTCCTTTAGGATTATTATGTATACTCATTCCATATTGGAATACTTTTGATCTGAATCCTTAGAGCTGTATGAACTTCATAAAGTTTGCAAATAGGCAATCTCAAATTTAAACATCATCTTCCTCTGATTAACTAAAATATTAACATCGATCCTGTTCAATTATTTCTGGCTTTCATGTACTTTAACAGCCAGGGGAAAGAGACTTTTTATCTTGTTTACAAACCAATTATATTTACTGATTCAGGGAATATTCTCTAAAGTTAGAAGAATGACTAGATCAGTTTTTTGGGTAGAAGATAATATCTCTTGGAATGTAAACAAAGAAATTTCTGTTGCTGTCTTTTCTTTCAAATTAAGCAATATGATAATTCTAAAGTGGTATTAAGCATCAGTGTAAGTATTATGACTACTGCTTAAAATATGTCACATTTAATGAAAAGGCTTGGTATTACTTTGACCCAGGTACATGAAATAAAACACAAAATACTTTATAGATAATAAAATTTTGCATTCCTCATTTTATGAGTCACAATAGTAATTTGCCTTTTTCTTCTTGTTATTAACTTACAAAAATACAGTTACACTTTTAACGCCACTATTTTTTCATTCATGCTAACCAATATTCTTGCTTAGATTATTATTGAATAATCATAGAATAACAGAATCATAGAATCATTGTAAGGGACATCGAAAGATCATCTAGTCCAATCCCCCCCGACACAGCACGATCATCTAGACCAAGTCACATAGGAACACATCCAGGCGGGTCTTAAACATCTCCAGTGAAGGAGACTCCACACCTCCCTGGGCAGCCTGTTCCAGTGCTTCTTCACCCTCACTGTGAAGAAGTTCCTTCTCATATTTATGTGGAACCTCCTTTGTTCCAGCTTACAATCACTGTCACTCGTCCTATCACTTCATGACATTGAGAAAAGCTCTACTCCATCCTCCTGACAATGACCCTCCTCAAAAGGGAGGTGTTCCACTTCCTTCATCACCCTTGTGGACTCCCTCCAGAAGCTCCACATCCCTCTTGAACTGAGGAGCCCACAACTGGACACAATACTCCAGGTGTGGTCTCACCAGGGCAGAGTAGAGGGGGAGAAGAACCTCTCTTGATCTGCTAACCACCCCGCTTCTGATCCACCCTAGAATGCTCTTGGCCTTCTTGGCCACAAGTGCACACTACTGTCTCATGATCATCCTGCCGTCCACCAGGACCCCTATGTCCCTTTCTCCTACACTGCTCTCCAACAGGTCAGTCCCCAGAATATACTGATACCTGGGGTTGTTCTTGCCCAGATGCAAGACTCTGCACTTACCCTTGTTATACCTCATTAGATTTCTCTCTGCCCAGCTCTCCCAGCCTATCCAGATCTTGCTGAATGGCAGCACAGTCTGCAGGGGTGTTGGTAACACCACCCAGCTTTTGTGTTATCAGCAAACTTGCTGACAGTGCATGCCAATCCCTCATCTAAGTCATCAATGAATAGATTGAACAGGACTGGTCTCAGCACCGACCCCTGGGGCACTCCACTAGATACAGGCCTCCAACTAGACTCTATCCAATTGACTGCTAGTCTCTGACTTCTACTCTGTAGCCAGTTTACAATCCACCTCACTACCCGAAAACCTAGGCCACACTGCCTCAGTTTGTCTGCGAGGATGCTGTGAGAGACCGTGTCAAATGCCTTTCTTAAGTCAAGATCGATAAGATCCACTGCTCTGCCATCATCCACCCACCTGGTTATGCCCTCAGAAAAGGCTATCAGGTTGGTCAAGCATGACTTTGTAAAGCCATGCTGACTGTCCCTAATGACCCTCCTGTCCTTGATGTGCCTGGAGACAGACTCTAGAACAACTTGTTCCATCATCTTTCCTGGGATGGAGGTGAGGCTGACCAGACTATAGTTACCTGGGTCTTCCTTCTTTCCCTTTTTAAAGTTTGGGGTAACATTTGCTATCCTCCAGTCCCTAGGCATCTCTCCTGTTCCCCAGGACCTAGCAAAGATGATGGAGAGCAGCTTAGCAATGACTTCTGCTATCTTTCTTAGTACACGCGGGTGCATCCCACCGGGGCCCAGGGATTTGTGCACATCCAGTTTGCTCAACTGATCCCTAACCCAGTCCTCATCAACCAAGGCAGGCTCCTCTCTTGCCTCAACCTCCTCTGCAGTCTGGGGCTTGATATCAAGACAGCCCCCCAGAAGTATAGACAGAGGCAAAGAAAGTTTTGAGTATCTCTGCCTTCTCTGCATCCTCTGTCTCCAGGGCACCCACCCCATTCAGCAGGGGGCCTACGTTGCTTCTAGCATTAGTTGTACCTGCTATGTATGAGAAGAAGCCCTTTCTGTTGCCCTTGACCTCTCTTCAAGGTTTAATTCCAAGGAGGCCTTGGCCTTTCTAGTTGCATCCCTACATTCTCTCACCAGTGCCTTACAATCACACCAAGTGGCCATGCCCTCCTTCCATGACTTATAAGCTTTCTACTTCATCTTCTTCAGTTTGCCTAGTAGTTCCCTTGTTAACCACACAGGTCTTTTAGCTCCCTTCCTTCACTTATTCCTTGTTAGGATACTCATTTATTGTGATGCAAGAAAGCAGTCTTTGAATGGGGCCCTGATGGGATGCAGGTCCTGTCTGGGTCGCCGTTCTCTTCTTCGCAGGACCTTTAATAGCCCTGGTCACAGCTATCACTATATTTGTAACTTTCTAAGCAAAAAAGAGAAACAGCCCGTGCGCCGGCAGTCTCCGCCCCCCCGCGCAGCGGCGCTGAAAACAGCGACCTACCTCTGAACAGCTGAGCCCCAAAATGGGATCTTTCGAGGTCACTTCCAATCCATAATGATTCTATGATTCTATTATGAGTTCCCTTGCCTGCCAGTACCCCGTCCCATGGGATTTCCCCTAGCAATTGCTTGAAAAGGCCAAAGATGGCCCTCCTGAAGTCCAGGGTTGTGGTTCTGGTAGCTATTCTGTCCCTACCACACAAGACCCTGAATTCCACCATCTCATGGTCAATGCACCCAAGGCAACCCTCAACCTTCACTACTTCAACCAGACCCGCCTTGTTGGTGAGTACAAGATCCAGCAGTGCTCCTCTCCTAGTGGGCTCTTCCACCATCTGCATCAGGAAATTGTCACCAATGCACTTGAGGAACCTTCTGGACTGTGGGTGACTGGCCAAGTGGGTCTTCCAGCAGATATCTGGGTAGTTAAAATCTCTCATGAAAACCAGGACCTGCAGCTGTGAGGCTGCTGCCAGCTGGCTGCAGAAGACTTCATCAACTTCCTCACTCTGATCTGGAGGTCTGTAATAGACACCCACAACAGTGTCACCCATGCCAGCCTGCCCCTTAATCCTCACCCACAAACTCTCAACTCTCTCCTCTGCTGCCTCTGGACAGTAGTCAATACATTCCATTTGTTCTCTCACATAGGGGGCAAATCCTCCACCCCGCCTTGCTGACCTGTCCCTCCTGAAAAGGACGTAGCCGTCCATGACCATATTCCAGTCATGCAAGCTGTCCCACCAGGTCTCCATAATCGCTACCAAATCGTAATCGCCTGAGTGTACACAGATTTCTAACTCCTCCTGCTTATTCCCCATGCTGCATGCATTGTTGTACAGGCATTTCAGGGAGAGAGCTGAGCGCTCCGATTTTACAGCGAGAGGTCACCTGTTCTTCCTTAAGATCAGAGCTCTGCCCCACTGGTGCTCGCTCATCAACCATCCCACCCCCCCCTATAGCTAGGGTACAAGTTTCAAAATGTATATGTAACTTTTTGCAGTTGCATTGTTGAGTTGGGTTTTTTTAGTCAGTGAACAAAACTTAAAGAAACACCTATCAGATGTAGGAAAAAAAAACTCCAACCACCTGAATAAGCAAACAAAAAACCTAACTCCAAAATACTTGCTAACTTTTACACTTAATTCTCACTTATAATAGCATCTTACTAGAAAATGCTAGGTTTATGTTTCAAATTTGTTGCTATCTAGTCTTTAAGAAATGTTAGTGTTTTTCAAAAATATGCTCATAGTAAACCTTAAGTTTAAGCATCTGAAAATAACATTTCTGTTAAAGTTCAGTATATTGAATAATTAACCTGAATGAAAAGGTATAACACATTTTACTTTTCCATAATACAATAAAAATATCTGAGCTGTTTTCTATATGGAATGTGTTTATGACAACTGTTTCACTTAATTGGGATGAAACTACTTTTTAAAGAAGTTTGATTAAAAGAATAATTTGAGCCAAAACATAGCAATTTTTTCTTATTTAGAGAAAACATATCAGTGCTTCAATGTATAATGTTTTTGTGAAAAGAAGCAAACAAAGTTCAGCTCAAGCTACCTTGGAACTTTTGAAGTCCATTGTTGAAAAGATACGAATGCATATATGCCCAGCTAGTCAGAGACAGCTGCAATCTGGAGAGACAGGCAGGGTGAAGATCCCAAGCACAGCAATGTCATAAATCTGAGAAAGATTTTTAACATAAACTCTTTTCCAGTATTGATAATCTCCATTATTAACACAAAGGAATGGATGACGTTAAAGTTTATAGTGAAATAAGTTAATATATTGCTTAAACAGTACAATTGAATAGCTTTTTATTATTTTCGAACTGACTGAAATGAGTAACATACACTGATAGCATGTCCATAGAGCATAATACAGTGTAATGATAGAAAAACCTGAAGACTCAGAAATGTCCTCTGATAAAATACAAATAAAACATTAGAAGCAGAAAAATAATGCAGCAGATAGATATCAATTTTTTAAAAACTTTTTCATAGAGATGGGATGAGATAAATTTTGAACTGAGGGAACCTAACTTGTGCCAAGTCTCTTCCACTTTATACTACTTCCACTTTATGTAATTCATAATCAGATTCTATAAATAAATCATCTTAATAAATGTGTCTTAAATACATAATCTTAACAAAAAGTATATCATAGAAAAGAGATAAAACTATGAAAGGACAAGAACAACTTGAATAAATAATGTGTCATCATGCTCAAGCAACACAATGTATTTGAGCTGTGTAACTGTGCAACAAGCACAGCCCATACAATGTCTTACGACACCTGAATGTTCAATTTGTAATAATTCTACTGGCCTGCATCTGCTTTTTTTACTCACAGATCCATAATACTGTACTAAAGCAAAAAAAATCCAGTTTCAAAAACCTCTACTTTTTCCTCGTTTTTCTCATATTGCTATTCTTACAGTCATAAATCTGCAAATCCCAGTTGTATTCATGTGAAGGATTTTCATGAGATGCAATTGCCACTGTCTTGAGAATCATTCCCCTCCTCTTACTACTTCCTTCATAGATTTCAGCTCACATTTAAAAAAAACAAACAAAATAAAGTACATTTAAAAGGTAGGTAATAGTAATTTGAGTATTCAGTTAATATTAGCCAATACTACACACACAAAGAAACTTCACATCCTAGAGAATGTACAACACCTTGCCTACAGAAGCGTAGTCCTGTTAGTACCGTCAGTGGGACTATCCAGTGGTGAATTAGAGTGCAGCTCATAGAGAAGCGTATAGTACACTGGAAAATTCATGGTGAAAACAATCCAAATTACCATCACTACCTGCTTCAACTGGATACCACCTGTAGAAGGATACTGACATGGACAGCCAACACTGTGTTGTTCCTTTCCTCATTAGAATTCACAATATGCCATCAGCCACCAACAGACCTTTCACAGAGTCTTGCATGTGCAGGTACTTACATGGCCTTAGTGCAACAAATGTATAGCTTACTTACCTTGATGATAACAACTACATGATTTTTATATTTTGCCTGTTTTGATGTTGAAACAATAAGGAAACTATATGTGAAATGAAACACTTAAACCAGGGGTCCTCAAACATTTAAACAGGGGGCTGGTTCACTGTCCCTCAGACAGTGTTCGGGGCCAGGCTATAGTTTGTGCTGCCTGGCTTGTCCTGCCTGGAAGCTGGAGGGAGGGAGGGTGAGACATGGGAGCCGCCCACCTTGCTGATGCCGCCACCCCCATCTGCGGCTGCTCGGTTTCCGCCCTCCAAAACCCGGCGTGGGGGTGTAAATACCTGCGGGCAACACTGGACACCCTGGGGGGCCGTACCCAGCCCACGGGCCAGGGTTTGAGGACCCCTGACTTAAACAGTGTTCTTCAGTTTATGGAAAATGCTTAGGAAGAAAGTTCACACTTCTAACTAGGTTAGATTCAGATTCTGATGAACAGTGAATAGTCACTCAATGTTTTGCAGCATCTTTTGTATGAAAGTAATTTTGCCAAGATTACTTCAAATCATTTTCACCACATGTGCCCATAAGAAGCTGTGGGAAATAGTCTTAACTGTTTTTATCTTTACCCTGAAGATGAACTAATTAACATGGAAATTAGCCAAAAGCGGTATCATATGTTAATAAGCAAGAGCTCTTTCTAGCTGCAAGTCTGTGCAGCCTTTTAAAACAGAAAATATCAACACATACTAACAGATCTCACATTTTTAAACATAATTAATCAACCTCAGTAATAACAAACTGCAATTCACAGTCAAGAAAAATTAACAATATTGTTGGAGTTCTCATTACTTTGAGATAAGGACCAATATAAATAAGGCTAGTATAATTTAGATAATTTTGGGGGGATTGAATTTCCATAATCTTAAACAACTTCTTGATTTCCACAATCATAAAAAATACATCATTTCTTGGTTTTGTCATATATTTTGTACTTGGGACTGTGAAGATTCTTGGTGAGGAGGCATGAAAACAAGTTTTGTAGCTACCCCAATTAAGTCTGAGAAAACATCATTTTTAAACATTCCAACATAAGGAATTACACAGGTCAGCAGAATGTAGCATTTACAATTTTTGTGACATGACATAAATATGTCATTTATATCGGCCTTCAAGCAAAAAGCATTAGAAGCATAACTTTAACTTCAGTTTCATCAGCTTTTTTGCAAGTATTTGCAAATCCACTTCTCCAATAACCATTATTTCACAATAGAGACAATATCAAAACTCTAAGTTTGTGAAAATACATTTATTCACTATTATTTGAAGGAAATTTGTTGGCATGTAATGAAAGAAAATATGAGTTAAAAACAATTAGTTCATACCTTGATAAACAGCTTTGAACCCTGCTGAGCCAATGCTATCATCAGATTGTAAATGAAGCCACATCTGGTTGCTCATGCTCACAATAAGGTCAGGAACAGTAGACCCAGTGAGTCTGTAAGTAGGATAAATTGCAAAATTATTTGCAGAGACATAAATTACTACTACTAATTAAACCCAATCACAGCCTTTTAAACAATCAATAGACTATTTAGGTCTATTTACAATATACTAGCCTAGTGTTTTCATCCACTGTATTTTGATTAGAACAAGTATTCTATATGGATTACAAAAATGTAAAGTTTTCATGTAAAGTGTCTCTAGAAGGAAACAATCGTGTGAGATGTGTCATCTTATTTTGAGAAGAGCCCTGGGAAATCACTCTTAAGGCAAGGTATCCAAGGGTGGTGGTTGAGTCCCCATCCCTGGATGTGTTTAAAAGTCGCTTAGATGGGGATCTGGTTGGGGATCTGATTTAAAGGTGACCTTGTAGAGTAGGGTTGATGGTTGGATTCAATGATCCTGGGGGTCTTTTCCAACCCAAATGATTCTATGACTCTATTACTCTACTGTTGGGGGATCTGGTTTAGGGGTGAACTTGTAGAGTAGGGTTGATGGTTGAACTTGATGATCCCAGGGGTCTTTCCAATCTGAATGATTCTATGATCAGTGCAGCATCCTTTGCTTCCATTAATTAACTCATCTAGGTGACACGTCTGATGAAAGGTGTCGACTCTGGCTTCTGCTGCTCTGTTACCCTTGTAGCGAGGTAATTAACAACACATTCCATTTCCTTTCACACAATCACAGAATCAAAGAACATTAGGGATTGGAAGGGACCTCGAAAGATCATCCAGTCCAATCCCCCTGCCACAGCAGAATGCCCCAGATCAAGCTGCACAGGAACATTTCCAGGAGGGATCCACACCTCTCCACAGAAGGAGACTCCACAAACCCCCTGAGAAGCCCCTTCCAGTGCTCTTGTCACCCTCACTGGGAAGAAGACACAGAATCACAGAATCAGTCAGACTTGGAAGGGATCACAAGATCATCCAGTTCCAACCCCCTGCCATGGGCGGGGACACCCCACACTACATCAGGCTGGCCAGAGCCTCATCCAGCCCAGTCTTAAACACCTCCAGGGACAGGGCCCCAACCACCTCCCTGGGAAACCCATTCCAGTTTCTCAACACTCTCACGGTGAAGAACTTCCTCCTCATTATAAAAAGACATTACATACATTAAAATTACCAAGTTAATTATCTCATGACCCAGAAGAAACAATATGTGACAACAAATTTCCAAGGGAAACTTCTGAAATTTTTGCACTTACACGTATAACACAGTCCTGGTATCGCCAACTTTCCCAGCATCTCCAACAGTAAGAGTATCATAGCCTCTTTCCAGTTCAAACTCTTCAAAAGCAAGTTTTATGACCTGTTAAAATTAAATAAGTCAGTTATTTTAAAACATATTTCACAAATGGATTATCTGATGTATTCTCAGTCTTAAATTATTTAGCCACTATAAATAGTAGTGAGTCACAAAGAACTGACTCATTATTTCTGTCCTATTTCATCTACAGAAGATGCATAGAAAAAGTGTAAGTAGAAAAATTTCAAAGAGCAAAGTCTGTATCATAGTATTTTTAAAGTACCATACACTAAAGATACCAGTCACATCTAACTAGTGATATTTTCTTACTGAAAAATTATGAACAGTAGAATTTTTTTTCCTATAATAAATTATGAGAATAACAGAAAGTTATGGATTGTAAGGGACTTTGAGAGATCATATAGTCCAAAACCCCTGCTGGAGTGGGATCACCTACAGTAGGTCACATAGAAATGCACCCAAGAGTGCGATCCTAATTACTTCAATATTACATAAGATACTACTAAAGATATATGAAATGAAATCCCTTTCCTTTGTTTAATTATACAGTAATTATACAGTAACAAGATGGCAAGTATGAATGATTAATTACAAGTTGGAAGAAGTCAGTGAGCAGAAATACAAAATCAGGCATTTCTTTGCATACATTATTAACATGAAATGATTATTTCTCTCTAACCATTATGTCCCAGGTAATTAAAAACGTATCCTGCAAAATTGCTTTAAAAACGTTTCTAATTCACTGAAAATGTACTTTCATAAGATAAAGTAAGAAAGTGAATTTAGTTTTCTACAGAACACTTCATAGATAAGCACAGAAGTGTTTTGAGTTCATGGTGATAAATAGTTGCAGGTTATATGCATGTGTACACAGGTGTTCTATAAGATTTTTTATTTTGATGGCAAGGCTTACGCAAACAGTTTAGTATAAAATATGCAGAATTAAATTCATTTTTCACAGAAGTATTAATTTTTAAAATTAATAATTGTTATAGTTATTAAAATAAATGTATTTAAATAAATTGTTATTTAAAAATACTTATAGAGCCAAGATACTGCCTCCTGCTATAAATTCATGTCTTGCTTTTAATATCTTGCTTTGCCATCTGCTATTTGTATGTTTATGTTTTCACAAGTATGGTAAAAATTTTTCTGGGACTAGATGCCATGTATGTTTTAAACAGGAGTTAATATGTACAAAAGTGTCATTAAAAGGTATAAAAGTGAGGTTTAAAGAAAAGCTATTTGGTCCTAGGACATCCATAGAAAGTAAAAACTTTAGTGTTAAAAATATCTGTGTAATAATTTTGACAATAGGTCAGAGGTATTTTTTGTGGTCTAATACATTTACTTCACAGAGTACTTTGCCAACCTGCAAGATTTTGAGATAAAATGTAACCTACATTATGTTTCAATAACTATAAGAATTTCAGGAAGTATGCTAAATATAAAAATATATACAAATCCATTTGCTCTTCATGTACCTTCTAGTATTCCTACTTTAAAATACAGTTTATCATGCAAAATTTATTAATAAATCGAGACTAATAAAGCTATAGAAAAGCAAGAAAACAAGTATCTGGATCCATAAAAGCAGAACTGCTTCTGGCAAGAAAAAACAACTACATCTATATGATTTTACTTCTAATGCAATTTTTATTTTATGTGATGGAAGAAACCTGACATAATATTCCATGAGAGAATATGGTAATGCATTATTTAAATATGCTCCATTTGATTAGACTCACAAGCTCTTTTACATTGCAATTTAAAAACAAATGTGAATGTTTACCTCTTTAATAATAACATGAGTAACAAAACATTAATTGGACATAAACTATAAATGAAACAATTAAAGACATAGTTAACCATATAGATAATGTTAGCAGAAGTTTCTTTATGGGAAATATGCTGTCTGTGAAGAAATAAACTGTGTGTCTAATATTTCTTTATGAGTCTATTAAACAAAACCTTGTTATATTCATATCCATGCTAATTGTTACTCCATGATATAACATCAAATGTCTTGGAAAGACATTCAAGTTAAGAGCTGTATTATAAATTCCTTTCATATGAGCCACAGAACCTAAATTTTGATTCATAAAACCTAAATGTAAACATTAATCACCCTATCAAATCAGGGCTCTGTTTTTTGTTATTGTTCTCATCAAACCACAAAGGTTTTTTGGCCGTTTCATAGGATCATAGGACCATAGGACGTTAGGGGTTGGAAGGAACCCAAGAGATCATCGAGTCCAACCCCCCTGCCGGAGCAGGACAAAACTATCTAACACAGATCACAGAGGAACGCATCCAGGCGGGCCTTGAAAGTCCCCAGAGAAGGAGACTCCACGACCTCCCTGGGGAGTCTGTTCCAGTGCTCTGTGACCCTCAGTGCTCCTTTATTCTTGAGGAAGAATTTCAGGTTTTTATGGATTTAGATAGATATACAACATGGGAAAAAACTTGACTGTACTAATATCAGCAAGAACAATACATGCAGGTGGTAAAATACTATAGATTTATATACTGGCAGCAAAAAAAGTACCTATTGGACTCTTCTGTAAATTCAATGTTATTTTACAACCAAAAATATTCAGTGCTACTAATCTGATCATTATCATTAAACAAAGTTACTCTGAAGCAATTAGAATAAATAATTAGTTTTAATTAAGAAAAAATGAAAATACAAAAATTACTTCCAAAATTATTATAGTTGCTTCCAGATGATCAATTACATTTGTTACAAAGAATGATCCTCTGTGCTTTCTGCAATGTGTGAGACAAAATTCCGTTACAGGCAATTCAGAATGATTAGTTATGATTAGACAAAGTCTGTGAAAACGAAATAGCTTAAAAATGAGATGCCTAAGGAGGCACATCTATGTGAAAGCTCTACAAGGAAATCCCGTATAATAATTATTTTTTTCCTTAGAAGCTGCTTCTTCACGGGGATCTTTATGTTACACGGGGTCTGCAGGAAATGGATGGAACTCATCTCTCTCAGAGAGGGAAAAGAATCCCTGCATATGAGGTGGCTGGGCTCACTGACAGGCCTTTAAATTAGGTCCGAAGGGGGAAGTGGTTAAAAATGAACCTGCCAAAGTTTACCAAAAAGGTGGCAAGCCATTACTGGGCACAAAGTCACTAGCCCAGCTCAAGTGCATCTACACTAATGCACGTAGCATGGATAACAAACAGGAGGAGCTCAAAGCCATTGTGAAGCACGACTGCTAAGATGTAGTTGCCATCAAGGAAACATGGTGGGATGAGTCTCATGAGTGGAGTGCTGCAATGGATGGGTTTAAGCTCTACAAGCGGAACAGGCAGGATAGAAAAAGTGGCGGGCTGGCTCTCTATGGTAGAGAGTGTTCTGAATGCATAGAAGTTAATAAGTGCGATGGGTCAGTTGAATGTCTATGGGTTAACTTGAGAAGGGCCAATGACGTAGATGTCCTGCTGGGAGTCTGCTATAGACCACCCCATCAGGATGAAGACACTGATGAAATACTCTATAGACAACTGGCAGAAGCTGCAAAATTGCAGCACCTTGTTCTTATGGGTGACCTCAACTTACCAGACATCTGCTGGAAATACAACACAGCAGATGGAAACAGTCCAGGAGGTTCCTGGAGTCTGTGGAAGATAACTTCCTGATTCAGCTGGTAAGTGAGCCAACCAGGGGAGGTGCCCTGCTGGACTTGCTGCTTACAAACAAAGAGGGACTGGTGGGTGATGTGGTAGTCAGAGGCCGTCTTGGACTCAGTGACCATGAAATGATAGAATATTCAACTAAGGAGGGTAGGCAGTAAGACCATTAACATGGACTTCCAAAGGGCAGACTTCAACCTGTTTAGAACACTGGTTAATAAAGTCCCTTGGAGTACAGTCCTAGAGGGAAAAAGGGGTCCAGGAAGGCTGGACTTTTTTCAAAAATGAACTCTTGAAGGCTCAGGAGCAGGCTGTCCCCATGTGTCGTAAGACCAACTGGAGGGGTAAACGACCGGCCTGACTGAACAAGGAGCTTCTGCTGGAGCTCAGGAGAAAGAAGAGAGTCTACCACCTTTGGAAAAAGGGGTTGGCTACTCAAGAGGAGTATAAGGATTTAGTTAGGTCATGTAGAAATAACATTAGGGAGGCAAAAGCTCAGCTAGAACTCAGCAAGGAGGTTGTAGCAAGGCTGGTGTTGGTCCCTTCTCTCCAATTAGTGATGACAGGATGAGGGGAAATGGCCTCAAGTTGCATCAGGGGAGGTTTAGATTGGATATTAGAAAGAAATTATTTACTGAAAGGGTGGTTAGGTACTGGAATAGATTGCCCAGGGAGGTGGTGATGTCACCATCCCTGGAGGTGTTTAAGGAACGAGTGGACGCAGCACTTAAGGATATGGTCTAGCAGTTAGACACTAGGATAAAGATTGGACTCGATGACCCTGGAGGTCCTGTCCAGCCATGATGATTCTGTTATTCATTTTATATTTCTGCCGTCATCATTGTTGTAGCAAGGAATGGGGAAAGGTAGCATCTCAGTCGTTCTAACAGAAATTTCTACATGGACATTCTTCTTGAAAGAAGTAGTAGGGAAAACGTTGATGTGACCACTTTAAAATGCAGAGGTGTATATGCTCTTTTCAGTGCTACTATAACCTATTTTACTCATTCGTGATTACGTTAAATCATATGCTCCTATATAGTAAAAGTAAAATGTGAGAACGGTAAATTTTGTCTTAGGATGCAAGCAGAAAACAGAACAAAATGAAAGATGCGTCTTCTACTTACAAGGAGATCAAGTAAACAGTGAAGCACATGTGCTACAGGGAATATGTCATAGACACAAAAAATTAGAAGCAGGTTCTAGTTGTAAGAAATTCTCTTATAGATGTGAAAATCACAGAATCACGGAACATTAGTGATTGGAAGGGACCTTAAAAGATCACCAGTCCAATCCCCCTGACACAGCAGGATCACCTAGACCAAGTCTCACAGGAATATATCCAAGCAGGCTTTAAATGTCTCCAGAGAAGGAGATTCGAGAATTCCCATTGGCAGCCTGTTCCAGTGCTCTGACACCTTCACTGTAAAGAAGTTTCTTCTGATATTTATATGGAACCTCCTATGTTCCAGCTTACACCCACTGTCTCTTACACTCATCATCCTTGTTAACATAATCCACTAAGTAATATGAAACCATTGACTGCTTGTACTGTTTTTGGATAATTGGGCTTTTATGGGGCTATGCTCAGGATTTGTGCTAAAAACTGTGTTGATGATAGAGGAAGGGTCTAATTGCTACTGAACAGTGCTTGCACAGCACTAAGACCTCTGTTTCTCACATTGTCCCACAAGCAAGTACGCTTCCAACAAGAAGTTGGAAGGGAACACAGCTGGGTCAGCTGTCTCCAAGTCACCAAAGAGATTATTTCTTTCCATGTATGAAACTGAAAGTCATCAAGCAGAACTAACTGTTTTCTGACAGCATTTTTTCTTTCTTTCTTTCTTTTTTTGTTTAATTTTACAAGTTCACTCACTTTTGGCCTTTTATAAAATATAATGAGAAAGTTATGTTTATATTGTTATTTAAAAATATAGCTAAGAAAACGTTTTTACAGTCAAAAGAAAAAATATTTTAATTTTTTCTAAGTATCATTTTAAAGATTCATCAACAAGAATCAAAACCTATACAATTACACTTTAAAAGAGGAAATAGAGCCAAAAAGATAAATACTTCAGCAACAGAGTAGTTGTGATTACATCTTTAAACATACAGAATCAAAGTATTATTAATCTTCCAACCCCTAACATCCTATAATCCTATGATCCTATGTAAGAACTACAAGAATGGCTTAAAATTATGAAATTTACAACAATCAGGCTGAAATAAAGTATACTTATTCTTACATATAACATTCTTGTTGTGCTTGCAATTGCTTCAGTGTTCAGAGTGTCCCAAGCTATACCGGTGCCTGATACAGGGTTCTTAAGGTATAGGGCTCATTTATAAATGGATAGGAAAGAATTAAGTTATTCCTGAAGGCATAAATGCCTGTGTCTATACATAAATCAGAGGACTATACATATATATTATCAGTGATATTTGTATCTAAATCACAGAACACAATCACACAATCACATAACATTAGGGATTGGAAGGAATCTGGAACTATTAGCTAGTCCAATCCACAGGACAGAGCAGGATCACCTAGATCAAGTTGCACAGGAACATATCCAAGCAGGTTTTGAATGTCTCCAGAGAAAGAAACCCCACAACCCCCCTGGGCAGCTTGTTCCAATGCTCCGTCACCCTCACTATGAAGAAGTTCTTTCTCACATTCATATAGAGCCACCTATGTTACAGCTTACACCCACTGTCAACTTTCTATCACTAGGTGACAGTGAGAAGAGCCAGGCTCCATCCTCCTTATACCCCCCACTCAAATATTTATAAGCATGAATGAGGTCACACCTCAATCCCCTCTTCTCCAAGCTAAAGAGATCAAGCTCCCTGAGCTTTTCCTCATAAGAGAGATCTGCCTCACATCCATACCAAGAAAGGTAATGAAACAATTTATCCTTGATGCTGTCTCTATACACATCAAGGACAAGAGGGTTATTAGGGACAGTCAGCATGACTTCACCAAAGGGAATTCATCCTCGCAACCAAACTGAGGCAGTGTCAAATACTCTTCAGTTTGCCCAGCAGATCCCTGATTAACCACGCAGGTCTTCTGGCTCGCTTCTTTGACTTTCTACGTGTTGGAACACTCTGATCTTAAGCTTCAAAAAAGTGATCTTTCAATATTAACCAGCTACCATGAGCCTCTTTAACTGCCAGTACCCTGTCCCATGGAATTTCCCCTAGCAATTGCTTGAAAAGGCCAAAGATGGCCCTACTCAAGTCCAGGGTTGTGATTCTGAAAGGTATTCTGTTCCTATCACACCAGACCCTGAACTCCACCATCTCATGGTCAATGCACAAAGGCTGCCCTCAACCTTCACTGCTTCAACCAGACCTGCCTTGTTGATGAGTACAAGATCCAGCAGTGCTCTTCTCCTAGTGGGCTCCTCCACCATTTGCATCAGGAAATTGTCACCAATGCACTTAAGGAACCTTCTGGACTGTGGGTGGCTGGCTGAGTAGGTCTTCCAGAAAATATCATAGTTAAAATCCCCCATGAGAACCAGGGCCTGTAATCTGTGAGGCTGCTGCCAGCGGCCTGTAGAAGACCTCATCAACTTCCTCATTCTGATCTGGAGGTCTGTAATAGACACCCACAACAGCGTCACCCATGGCAGCCTGCCCCTTAATCCGTACCCACAAACTATCAACTCTCTCTTCTTCTGCCCCTGGTGAGAGCTCAATAGAACAAGGGTAAGTGTAGAGTCTTGCATCTGGGCAAGAACAACCCCAGGTACCACAATAGGTTGGGGACTGACCTGTTGGAGAGCAGTGTAGGAGAAAGGGACCTGGGAGTCCTGGTGGACAGCAGGATGACCATGAGCCAGCAGTGTGCTCTCGTGGCAAGGAGAGCCAACAGCATTCTGGTTTGGATCAGAAGGGAAGCTGTTAGTAGATCGACAGATGCTGTTCTCCCCCAATACTCTGCACTGGTGAGACCACATCTGGATTATTGTGTCCAGTTCTGGGCTCCTCAGTTCAAGAGGGATGTTGAGCTGCTGGAGGGAGTCCAGCATAGGGCAACGTGGATAATTAAGGAAGTGGAGCACCTCCCTTATCATGAGAGGCTGAGGGAGCTGGCTATCTTTAGCTTGTAGGAGACTGAGGAGTGACCTCATTCATATCTATAAATATGTGAGGGGTGGGTGTCAGGAGGATGGAGCCAGGCTCTTCTCAATGACATCTGGTGATAGGACGAGGGGCAATGAGTGTAAGCTGGAACATAGGAGGTTCCATATAAATATGAGAAGGAGTTTCTTCACGGGGAAGGTGACGGAGCACTGGAACAGGCTGCCCCGGAAGGTTAACATTTATGACCCGCTTGGATATGTTCCTCTGTGACTTGGTCTAGATGATTCTGCTGTGGCTGAGGTATTGGACTGGATGATGTTTTGAGGTTCCTTCCAATCCCTAATGATTCTATGATTCCACGAACGATGTTTAAAGTAAGAAAAAATTATGAGTATGAAATGTTGGCATTCATATTTCCAGATTAATTTAAACTAAATTTTAAGTTGCATTTTCCCCCAAGGTTTTATTTTCATTGTCTTTTTAAAACTTACGAGTACATGGTTGCTGGTCCAAGTGTGATTTTGAAATAAGAAATTGTTTTTTCAACAATTGCTGCTTAAATAATTGAGAAACTGGGAACAGTGGAACCAGATACAGTTCATCAAGGGGAAGTGTAGAGTTCTGCACTTGGGGAAGAATGCAGTAGAAAATGTCCAGGGTTGATCTGCCAGAAAGCTTTATGGAGAGGGACTTGAGAGTCCTGGCAGACAACAGATTGACCATCCAGGATTAGATTCAGGAATGCATGAATTGGGATTGAAGGAAGAATGAAGAGTCATCCTCAGATGCCAGTCACTGAAGAAGTGAGTCTGGCCCTTGTGATCTCTCTGCTTTATGCTGAGTATGACATCTATGGAATGGAATACCTTTTTGTTTGGTTTAGGGCTATCTGTCCTCTCCCCTCCTTCCTGCAGTTGAGGCCTCTGACTTACTCTGCTCTCAACACGGTATGCAAGACTTTGCAGCAACCTTGTTCTCTATAGGAAAAAGTATGATCATGATCCTTTCATCATATCCATCCTCAGTAATAACTGTAAACATCAAGTGCTATTACTAGTGGAAGCAGACACTGTCTGCATAAATATGCCGTTAGCTTGAGAAAGTGAAGGTACTTAGAGAAGACTCATCTGAAAAGTAAAATCACTGAACAGAATTAGGTATCTTCTAAGTCAAACTAGGACAAATGTATATATTTGCACTTGTTGGGAGGTAATTAGTGAACAGTCTCCCTGTCCTTGTCCTGATCCATGAGCTTTTAATCTTCACTGATGATGAAGGGGATTGAAAACGGGCACCTAACAGTCATCCAAGGTAAAACCACCACAACTATATGGGAGAACTGCCTTCACATTACTAATTGAAATATTGAAACTACTTCTAACAAAAATTATTTGTTAATGTGTTTGCATTTAACTATGTTACATATTAATAGTCTATTAGCGATCAAGATGAGAAAAGAATTTCTTCTAAAAGCCATAAGAATAATGAGTGTTAAGAGCATGTACATCTTGAGTTTTATCCAGAAACACTTCTCATAGTTTGCATTTCCAAACACAAAACCTAATTGCAAGTTTAATATTTTGAGTAATGAAAGATCAGTGGGTAGGTAAAATATTGTTAGGTAGCTATCTAAGTTTTAAAATATAATCTTTCACACATGAATGTACTTCCTTAAATTCTATAGTCCTACATGTTGAAAGAGTCCTTTGTATCTATCTCAGTGACATCTTACATATTTATTTTCATGCTGTTCCATTTTGTATCATGAAATTTACCTATGTTGACAGAAAGTGATAAATACAATTGTCTTTCAGGATCACAGGCTTTATTGTTATATCACCTACCTTAATTTTACAACTTTGCATCTGTAAGCACTTGAACGGAGCTATTCTTCATGTATGTAGGTAAAAAATTGTACCAGCATCTATGAAGATAATATCTACTCATTAATCTCCAAACTTTATGGCAATCTGCTCAAATATGCATGCAGTAGTGCCCTAGAATAACACACTGGGGCACAAGCCATTATTTGAAGCTAATTCAAATTATAGATGGGTAAACAGTTCTGTCAATTCACTTAGGCATCATTCGTCATGAATATATAATGAGAATACTCTGCAAAAACTCCATTAAAATCTAATGAGAAAAACAGGAGAGGGTAGCTGCAGCTTTCCCTCTGCAGTATTATATGACTTACTTTTATATAATTTATAATGCATAACTAGTTTACTCCATAAAAACTATTATTTTCACTTAATATGTAAAATGTGCTGTTGAGAAAGCAACAGAAAAACATTCTTTCAGATAAATTTTAAAAAGTTTTAGACCAGTTTTAAAATAAGATTCGTTTGCCTTCCTGCAATTTTTTGTCTTGTTTATATATTAATAGACACAAGTCTTAAAAGCAATGAATAATCACTGACTATTGTAGAAATGTGTACTTTTATATTAGTTCTGATTTTGGAATTGTGCCATGGTTTAATTCCCGACCTCTTGACATGATATGACATTTTAGGGACCTAACCAGATTTCATCACATGACCAACATGAAAACTAGTGGATATCCCTTCTCCATGGCACTATAAATGGCACCTGAGAGGGCTGAACTTCCTCTCTTTGCTCTCTGAGTAAACATGCAGAGAAATGGCTGTGATCTGCCATTTCCTTCTGCCACATGGTCTTGATGAAAGACTGTCCACCTCCATTCCTTCACAGATAATTTCTAATTTTCCTTCCCTACATTACTATTCATCTTTCCCTGATTCCTGATTCATTATTATTTTATCCCCATACCCATTTTTTTATTCTGATGTTCCCTTCTTCGTTTCCACTGTCCATTACCACTTCCGCCCTGTTGTATCTGTATTGTTCCTATTTTTTCCTTTCCTCTTTGTTCCGGTATAGGTAGAGTTTGCCACTTGCAAGGAGTGTGTGGTTGTGGAAAAGTTCTTTATCTGGTCTTTTCTTTACTGATCATGGTTTTAGCCACCTGCCCAGGGGACAAAGGTGCAGGGAATTCCTTGTTAGGCAGTCAATGGCACATTGCAACTGCAATGGAGACAGAGCAAATGAATTTGCCAACAGTTTACAGTTATGGGGATTTTTTTTTCCCTTTTTTCTCTATTTTTTTTTTTTTCTTTTTTAATAAAACTGGCTAAAATTTCTCTTTACTGTAATATTATCCTCCAGAATTTTTTATGTTTTTGAAGACCATGGGAAATCATCACTGGGACAAATTGTAAGGAAGACCACAATAATACAGTCCTGTACTTTATTACCATAATTTTACTGTGTTTATACAAATAAATCTAAAGACACAATATACAATAAATAGACTATCCCTATGTATTAAATTTAGCATATATTTTGACAATTGCATGGCATTATTTAATCTTCTAGAGCTATAAAATGAGGCTTTGTAATGTAATTGGGGCAGGACAGTGGTTAGGATAAGAATATTCAGCCTTAGTCTCCACTAAAACTGGTCTACTTCGAGCAAAAATACTAGCATTGTACCAAAGAACTTGAGAAAACACCACAAAACTGTCCTAGCACTTCTTAAGTCAACCAGAACACAAAGTATCTCTGAAGGCTAGAACTACTTTTTAATACCTGACCAAGACAAGGTATTAAGTCTTCATACTTGAAATGAAAATGAAAAAGTAGTTCGATCAAGACAACAAAACCATATATTTTAAATCACAAAACTGCAGAATTACTGAGGCTGGAAAAGACCTCTGAGATCAAGTCTAGCCTAACAATAATAATTAATGTTTTCTTCTGTACTGTACTGAATAACAAACCAGTGCCTTTCTTTACACGAAAAAGCTACCACAATGCAAGTAATCAGTCATATAATGCAATAATGTAGGATAAAACAAAATAGAAAATACAGGATATTAAATGATTCAATAATATAGGATAGAACATGATAGGGTGGAATAGAAATAGAAAAGCTCAAGTAGGAAGAGATCTAAAATACTCATCTAGTCCAACTGACTGATCACTTCAAAGCTAACTGAATATTAAAGCATGTTATTTAAGTGTATTGTCCAAATGTCTCTTAAGAAAATGACAACCACCTCTCTAGAAAGCCTGTTTCAGTGAATGACAGCCTATTAGCAAAGAAATACTTCCTAATGTCATCTACACCTTCCCGTTGCAGCTTTGGGTCATGTCACTGGATAGCAGGAAGAAGAGATCAGCACCTTCTTCTGCATTTCCTTTCCTCAGTGAGGGACATGCTTCAATGATAGAAGTGAAAAAAAAAAAAGGGTATTATGTGAACTGTGAGATACTGCATACACAGGAATTTATAAGTATAGTATCCTACAACTGTCCTTACCTAAACCATAATACTTTAGGCACAGTATTCTATGTACCTTTAAAGTAAAATATGACAGGGAAGAGCCTATATAAATATTACTTTCAAGAAGAAAATCTTTGTTTAATATTTTATTGAGTTACACAGGTTGGTTTACTGTGAAACCTCTTTAGCGATTATAAACTTGAAAATAAGAACTGTAAAACTAATTTTTATTTTATATAGCCATGTTTTATTTCCTCATTAAATATGCATTTAAAGTATAAATTAAACAAGATCATTGCTTCAATATGTGAAGTGTTGGCTCCCTGACATAAATAATCTTTCTGCAAAAACAATCTAAATGATCTATGAAATACAGTGGAAAAGAACAAACCAAAAGTTGCTTAAGATCTAGTGCTTCACTCATACGCAATAAATTACAAAAAATATGTATTTCTCATATATATTTCCTTGTCACAAAATGTTATTCCTTGACAGTACAAAGAATTTTATTACTATTTTAGTTCTCTTGAGTCACAACAATTTAGAACAACAAGTTGAGGAACACTATGCAGTTAGATGCATGAAAATGTGCAAACAAATAAATAAATAAAAGCTATCTGAAAAACTGGTTAACATTCAAAAGATCACTTTTTTGAGGCCCCAGATAACAGCCTTCCAACAGGCAGAAAGTCAAGGAAAGGAGCAGAAGGCCTGCGATGTTAATCAGGGAGCTACTGAAGAAGAAGAAGAAAGCCTATAGGTCATGGAAGGAGGGGGTGACCACTTGGTGTGATTCTAAGGCTCTAGCGTGAGAATGTAGGGATGCAGCTAGAAAAGCCAAGGCCTCCTTGGAATTAAACCTTGCAAGAGAGGTCAAGGGCAACAAAAATGTCTTCTTCAAACATATTGCAGGTAAAACTAAAACTAGAGGCAATGTAAGCCCCCTGCTGAATGAGGTGGGTGTCCTGGAGACAGAGGATACAGAAAAAGCAGAGCTACTGAACACCTTCTTTGCCTCTATATATACTTCTAGGGGCTGTCCTGATATTAAGCCCCAGACTGATGAGACTCCAGAGAAGTTGAGGCAAGTGAGGAGCCTGCCTTAGTTAATGAGGACAGGGTTAGGGATAAGTTGAGCAAAACGGATGTACAATGGGCCTTGATAGGGTGCACCTGCGAGTGCTGAGGGAGACGGCAGATGTCATTGCCAGGACATTCTCCCCGATCTTTTCTAAGTCATGGAAATCAGGAGAGGTGTCTAGAGACTGGAGGACAGCAAATGTCACTCCGATCTTCAAAAACAGAAAGAAGGAGGACCCAGGTAGCTGCAGAATGGCCAGCCTCACCTCCATCCCAGGAAAGGTGATGGAATTTATCCTAGATGCTGTCTCCAGGCACATGGAGGACAGGAGGGTCATTAGTGACAGCTTTTCCAAAGGGACGTCATGCGTGACCAACCTGATAGCCTTCTCTGAGGGCATAACCAGGTGAATATATGATGGCAGAGCAGTGGATGTGGTCTATCTTGACTTGAGTAAGGCATTTGACACAGTCTCCCACAGCATCCTCACAGCCAAACTGAGGCAGTGTGAACTCGATGATTGGGTAGTGAGGTGGCTGCAGGACAGAAGCCAGAGAGTAGTGGTCAATGGGACAGAGTCTAGTTGGAGGCCTGTATCTAGGGGAATCCCCCAAGGGATTAGAGTTCACTGCCATCAAGTTTGCTGATGACACAAAGCTGGGGTGTTGTCGCTGACAGCCTAGCAGACTGTGCTGCCATTCAGCGAGACCTAGACAGGCTGGAGAGCTGGGCAGGGAGAAACTTAATGAAATATAACACGAGTAAGTGCACAGTCTTGTATATGGGTAGGAAGAATCCAAGGTACCATGATAGGCTGGTTTGAATCAGAAGGGAAGTTGTTAGTAGATCAAGATATGTTCTTCTCCCCCAATACTCTGTACTGGTGAGACCACATCTGGAGTATTGTGTCCAGTTCTGGGCCGCTCAGCTCAAGCAGGATGTTGAGCTGCTGGAGGGAGTCCAACGTAGGGAAATGAGGGTGATGAAGGAAGTGGAACACCTCCCTTATGATGAGAGGCTGAGGGAGCTGGGTGTCTTTAGCTTGAAGAAGATGAGACTGAGGGGTGACCTGAATAATGTCTATAAATATGTTACGGGTGGATGTCAGGAGGATGGAGCCAGGCTCTTCTCAATGTCATCTAATGATATGACAAGGGGCTATGAGTATAAGCTAAAACATAGGAGGTTCCACATGATTGTGAGAAGGAACTTCTTCACAGTGAGGTTGATGGAGTACTGGAACAGGCTTGCCTGGAGGGTTGTGGAGTCTCCTTCTTTGCAGAGGTTTGAGACCTGCCTGGATATGTTTCTGTGTTACTTGGTGAAGGACAAGGCTTGGGGGGCAGAACCCTGAGCACTGCTCAGTTAATGAACAGAGATGTTTAGTAGGTTACAAGCCTTGGGAACAGGGTGCGGATGTCTAGGTAGAAAAGTACTGGAGATAGTCAAGCTGCAGAAAGGCTAAAAACAAGAGTAAAGAGCAAGAAACTCTGCAAATACTTTTACACTGATAAGCACAATTTCTGGGTGCTTGGCCAGAAGGTCTTAGCATCCCGCCTAACGAGGATGAGATATTTATGCTTGCTGAATGCTTTCTGATAAGGTGTTACTAACCAATTAGAGGTCTTGTATAGCCAACTGCATAATGAGTGAACGGTCTTAGGACCAATCTATTTTTAACACACAGCCTTCTGATATGTATATTATATATATACATATATATCTGTATATATTATTACAAAAAGCATGTTGCTTTTTGTAATAAACGACATTTGCTTGCATCAAGCAGCGTCCTCTCTCAACTGCAGCCACTTGGTCTAGGTGATCCTGCTGTGTCAGGGATATTGGACTAGATGATCTTTCGAGGTCCCTTCTAATCCCTAATTTTCTGTGATTCTGTGATTTTAATAGCATTAATACTACTCTTATTATTATTCAGACTTCTGTATAAATGTACTCTAAGTGCACTATTATGCTTTCTTTTTCTGTAATAATAAAATATAGAGTAGTATGTCTCAAACTTTTAAGTTTTCCATGATATTCACAATTATTTCTTGACTTTATTTATATATGTTGTGTGCTTTCTCTTTGTCCGTGAACAAAAATTTTACTTCTTTTTACTGAGTTACCATTTTGCTATCAGAAGTCCTAAACATAAAAGTAGATACAGTCTTAGATTAAATTACACTTCATTTGTCTGATAGATGCTCAACATTTACTCTGATTTCCTTGATATGATTAATGTTGATGACTACTTGCACTTCTAAAGCAGAAGGAACTTACAATCTTTTAGAAATATCTATACTTATAGCATCTCATTATCATTTCTACAGTATAAAACCCTCCAGTTTTCTACATATTCAAAATACAGTTGGACATTGTTGGCCTTGGTTTCCAAAACTGTGTTTTAATTTTTATTCACAAACCTGTTTTTGATTTTCTTTTGTCTTAACAAAGACAAGCTAGGTGAACCTTTTAAAAAGCTTAATTCAAATGGATATAAATATGTTCTTGTCCTTTACAAATAAAAAGCTCATCTGTACCTGAGACACAACTACACAAGCATGGTATTAAAACATGATGCATTTTAAGATTAAGAAGGGTTTAAAACAGAAACATCATTGCTATCTATGCTATGGCTAAAAATATTTAGAGATGGAAACTAACTTTCAGCATCTCATTTTTCCATTTATACACATACTTTCTGAAAATACTTATTTCTTCACTACCAATATACATTACTTTATTTCCTTATTTGCTTTTTATTTGATTTGTATGTATTTTATATATATAAATGCATTCCTTATTCATGATCCTGGATTTAGCTGTGTAATTTATGATATGGATTTCAAAATTCATGAAAAGCTGAAAGAAATATATAGAATAAAATAAAGATTTATGTTTTAGTTCAAATTAGAAAGTGATGCCTCATAATAAAAAGTGCCACCTATACAATAAAGCTTCACTATTTACTCCTCAGCAAAGAAATTTCACATTTACAATGAGCTGAAGATAAAATTCCTGAACAAATATTTCTAGTGTCATTTATCAGGATAGCTGTCTTATCCTGATAGATTTCTGGTCATGTTTTTCTAGATGCTCGAAGTATAAATCAACAGAAGTTCTACTACCACAGAATCTTTGGTTGGAAGAGAACAAATTAACTGTTTTGTGCTTAGCACAAAATCCAAAGTTATATTTTACTCAGCCTCTTTTGAATTCATTTGTATATATTTCATTTGCAAGTATTGAAAAGCTTATCACTCCCTTTCATTTGGATCCAAATTCAGGATACTTTTATTCCTTTTAGTAATGTATTCCCCCCGTATTTGGCACTGGTTAGACCACAGCTGTAGTATTGTGTTCAGGTCTGGGCCCCTCAGTTTAAGAGGGATGTCCAGGTGCTGGAATAAGTCCAAAGAAGGGCAACTCGATTGGTTAGGGGGCTGGAAGATAAGCACTATGAGGAGAGGCTGAGGGAGCTGGGTTTGTTTAGCCTGGAAAAGAGGAGGCTCAGGGGTGATCTTATCGCTGTCTGTAACTATCTGAAGGGTGGTTGTAGTCAGACAGGGGTTGGTCTTTTCTCCCTGGCCACTGGAGACAGGACAAGGGGTCATAGTCTTAAGCTTCATTAGGGGAGGTTTAGACTTGACATTAGGAAAAAATTTTTCACTGAAAGAGTGATCCGGTCTTGGAATGGGCTGCCCACGGAGGTGGTTGAGTCACTGTCCCTGGATGTATTCAAGCTTAGGCTGGATGAGGTGCTGAGTGGCATGATCTAGATGTTAGGATTACTGGGTTTTTTTGGATTTAGGTTGGACTGGATGATCTTTAAGGTCTTTTCCAAACGTATAATTACTGTGATACTGTAATAAGTCTACTTATTTCTTGCTTCAAATACTTTATACATTTAAATACATACTTGTATCAGGGGAGAAATAACTACTCTAAAACATTATAATTCTAAAAGGCCTTTTAGAATTGTATCTTTTATCAGAATTTCAGTTTTCTTTTTCGTGTGCAATGTTCATGAAACAAAACTACTGGCATTACCAAGTGTAAACACTTGTTAGTGAATAGAGCTAGGTGTGAAATGCAGCTCGTTTATGAAGATTGTTAAAGAGTTTAAATTATCAGAAGAGCGTTACTTTTTCTTGGTGTTTTAATTCTATCTTGAGATACAGACTACCGACTTTGGTTTTAGTCACAACAGATGTCAGATATAAAGTGGTCCCATTCTGTGCAGAGTTAGCTATTTAACAACAGATTACTTAATTACTAATTATGAAGCAAAAATAACATTATGGCTAAGGGAATTTGTTATTCTAACCAATGCAATATTTTTAAAACTATTTCAGATGTCATGTTCAGTTTTTGAATATTTACTTAGCTATTTTAACCCTTAACATTCTCTACACAGCTCCCCGACATAATTTTTTTCATAACAGCTTCCTTGATAAAATCTGCATTTTAAAATGCAAAGCTTTGAATATACTGTCACACTGCATAAAGTGGAGACTATATATATGATTCAAAGTTATAGGTTTCTTTATACTTTTCAGTCTACAGAACTGAAGGGCTTCTAACAATAGGCAGACTTGATTAAAAACCAAGTCCAGGCTAAGAAAATCCCTGAGTGCTTGAAGAGTACCAAGAGGAACAGATGATGAAAGGCTGTATCAATGCATCCTTAATACTGCCTACTAATCAGAGAAAGGAACTGGTTGCCTTTCCTAAATTCATGCTGCAAAGAAGTTTACATCTCAGCAGTCACTTTTAATTTGAGCAGACAGACACACAGGATAAAATATATTTCTTCCCTGACTGTAATGCTTCTGGTATGTAAATCTAATGGATAGATTTATTTAAAGAATAACTTTTAGACAAAGAAGTCTTTAACAAAAACTGTTTTTCAAAGGCAATACAATTTCCTTCCACTGCAATTGCAGAAACATGTATCTGGAGAGGATCCAGAGGAGAAACTGCGGAGCAGTGACAGAACCGGTGCCCAGACCCTGAATGCCATTTATTGAGGTTTTTGGCTGATTTGGAGGTCCCTTCAAACAGGGAATCTCAGAGAAGGTAAGAAGGAAGCATTGGGATCGGAATATCTCGCAGGGGAAGCTAAAAAGCAACGCCATGGAGATCCAGCCACAGGATCTTAAAATGCAGCGAAAATGGAAGTTGTGCTCAGAGTACATGGAGCAGTGACAGAGCTAGTTTTCTGTAGTCTCCAGGGGGAAAAGAAAATAAAAAAAGAAATAATGGTGTCATGACGTCAACTCAGCAGCAGAGGAAGTAGTCACCACCACTGCACAAGGATGTGGGAACCCAAACAGCTGTGCCCCAGCAATATGAAGCTCTGCAGATAACAGGCTGCAGTGCATGCAACAGTCTCTCACTTTTCCAAGGCTGTATATGGTGTGAAAAGGTAGATTATCTACTTAACCAAGGGGTACAACTGTAAGATGAGGTTGAAAAGCTCAGGTGGAGGACAGAAGCCCAAGTAGAAGGGATGACTAGAGCCAAGTGCAGCCAAGTTGATGGGTCACACCAGTGGGACACAGCTCTTGTCTTAATGAAAACCAGGTGGCCTTTCACTGTCCTAGGGTGAAATCAGAGCACCCAGCACACACTTTGAAATGCCTGTACATCAATGCACGCAGCATGGGGAGCAAGCAGGAGGAGTTAGAAATCTGTGTCCAGTCAGGTGATATCTGCTTGAAGACCTAGTGGAGGAGCCCATTAGGAGAGGAGCACTGCTGGATGTTGTCCTCACCAACAAAGAGGGTCTGGTTGAAGCAGTGAAGGTTGAGGGCATTCTTGGGTGCAGTGACCACGAGATAGTGGAGTTCAGGATCTCATGCATCGGGAACACAGTGGCTAGCAGAATCACAAATCTGGAATTCAGGAAGGTAAAGTTTGGCCTTTTCTAGCAATTGCTAGGGGAAATCCCATGGGACAGGCTACTGACAGGTAAAAGGACCCAAGATAGCTGTTTAACATTCAAAGATCACTTTTTTGAGGCTGAAGTTAAGAGCATCCCAATAGGTAGGAAGGGAGCCAGAAGACCTGCATGGTTAAATAGGGAGCTGCGGGCAAACTGAAGAGGGAGAAGAAAGCCTATAGGTAATGGAAGGAGGGGATGGGCATTGGGGTCATTATAAGGCTCTGGTGAGAGAATGTAGGGATGCAGCTAGAAAACCCAAGGCCTCCTTGGAATTAAACCTTGAAGAGAGGTCAAGGGCAACAGAAAGGGCTTCTTCAAATACATTGCAGGGGGAACTAAAACTAGAGGCAAAGTAGGCCCCCTGCTGAATGAGATGGATGCTCTGGAGACAGAGGATACAGAGAAAGCAGAGATACTGAACACCTTCTTTGCCTCTATATATACTTCTAGGGGCTGTCCTGATATTAAGCCCCAGACTTCTGAGGCTCCAGAGGAAGTTGAGATGAGGGGAAGATCCAAATAACTATAGACCTGTCAGCCTCACCTCCATCCTAGGAAAGGTGATGGAACAATTTGTTCTAGACATGGTCTCCAGGCACATCAAGGACATTATGTAAGTATTTATAAAAGTTTGGGCTTTTAACATTGTTTAAGCTATGTCACAAGGAGAAAACAAAATTAGTAAACAAAAAGATAAATGAAAGATCAGTGTGAATGTGGTGAGGTGGATGTCTGAGGGAGTCAGCAAAGACTCTACAGTTAACTATCCTACAGATTTCAGTAGAAGTTTTAGTTAAGTGTTTTCTTAAAGGTAGCTCACTGTATTGGAAGCAAGTTCAATGCAGTATGTTTCCTTTCTCCAAGGGTAGTGAGATGAACCATATAGATAGTGTGACTCAAAGCATGGATTTCTGTCATACCTATTCTTTCTCCAGTGAAGCAATGCAAAACAAAGCAGTAACTGCATGTCTGTAATCAAGATTTATCCTTGAGCTCTGTAAACTTTTCTGCTACTTAGTACACAAACTTTCAAAGATAAATTAAGTTTCATTCTAATAAGCATTAAATTATTTTGAACTTACATGACATCTAAGTAACAAATAATTTGTACTTCAGATCTGATTGTATTCCTGCTGATAGATTGTAATATAAGACCTTTGAGTTCCAATACACTCACAAGAAGGTCAATATTAAACCCTCTTTCTTTGTAAAACTGATCATCAATAAATCCATCATCAGGGATAGAGAACAGTGAAAAAAACAATCAAGCAAGAATCTGTAAATTTCTTTGTGAAACACTTTCATTCTCTAATCGTTGAATGGCTTGGCTAGTAGATGTGTGTTGAAAAGTAATAGATTTCAGGAAATGTAGAAGCATTGTATAAAGCTGAAATATGGCAGATAATGAGATTTGTAGTTTTTATTTCATAGCCACAGGTGACCAGGAAACTCAGCACAAATCAATTTCAGGTATCTGGGAGTTCTGCATTTCAACAGTCCTGCTCTGCTAAAAAGTCTACAAGCCCTTTTAACAGCTATGTCCTATGTGCTGCATAGGAAATTTGAAAAGCTGACATTAATATCAAAGCTTTGGCAAAGGTAAGAATTTATACATATAGCACTCTCTATAATTTATGTAAAAAAGATTAGAACTAGACAAAAGCAATTATATTCAAAGCTGAACAGGCATAAAAGCAAATTAAAAGTATGTCAAACTTAACTTTGAAATAACAAAATAGAACAGGTATCTGCTTTCTATCATGCATCAATGAGTTTGGATAAGTACAAAACATTTACATCTTTCTAAAACCTGAACAAGTAAGGAATAAAGAAACTGCAAATATGTAAGAGCAAATAACTGCCTACATATTGATTCTCACTAATAAGACACTAGTAGAAAAATAATGAGAAGAAATACAGCACATGGTTAATGCCAAGTTCTTTTTGTTTTGATTCAACCTGTTCAGTTTCCACTATGTTTCCATTAACCTAGAGTTAGCTTGTGTCTAAAGGAAGGACTGGCTGATAACATGTCCAAGACCATTTTATTTTTGCCCTTACTGTTAAGAAACATAAGCTGTCAGTCAGACTGAGCAAAAGGCAAAAAAAAAAAAAAATGCTTGATGCAAACACAAAGTTCAACATTCACATTCGCACAGCATAATTTTTACATCTAATTTTTACATCTAATAATCTTTCAAGTAATATTTCAAAATGTCTGTGTGACACAGTAATGAAAACATGTGCTGCTTGCATTACTACTCATTAATCACCTTTGAAAGAAAAATGCAAGACTCTTTATGAATTACAAACATGGATAACAATGCTAAAAAATATAAATTTGAACTACCCTAATGTTGTTAATTCTAAATGTGAATCTCTAATGTAATATGTAAATTGTTTTATTCTCTCTCTATCACTATCACTGTCTGATTAGTAGACATTTTTATTAGGCACATAAAAAACAAAATGTGAATTACATTCATGGATATACTAAGTCTTCATATAAAATATTAATGCTAGGTTTAGAGAATTGAATGTATTACAATTATTTTAATAAAAGCTTTACTACCATATTAATTCTATTGGGATGTTGCATTATTATACAAAAAATATTAATCTGGTTGCTATCTGGCAGCTGCCTGAAAGACTAAATTTATCATTCTGTTACAAATTTCCAGGGGGCTATTTAAAGAAAACATATTTTTCCATGGAATATACATCAGAGCCAAATATATCACAGAAAAATTGTGAAATAGCAGTACGAAAAAAAAATTTATTTTCCCAACGAATTCTATATGATGTAGAAGATCATAATGCAAGTGTGTATCATGTTTCTATTACTACAAAGTGTCCAGTTTTAAAAAGAGTATTCAGAAGTGTTAATACCAAAACATTTGCTGTAGAATTTTCCTTTTGCATCAGTGTTTCCATACAGAATAAGACTCCCCTTTTTATTGAAATAATTTTTCATTTCTGTGGTTTCTAATAATGTGAAACAAAGGCAAATATGAACATGTAGAAAGTCTCAGAAAATGATTTGCAGTCATTAATTCTGCCCATTATATGTCAAGAAGGACCTTTGAACTGTCATATTAGAATTTTCCCACAACAGCAGCTGAAGGACAGAGCTTGGAAAGCAGAACTCCAAGTACCACACAGCTAACCAATGGAGATATTCTGGCCCTTGTGGGACGGAAGCCATGGGAACAGAATCTGGAGACTCAGATGGAAAGTTACAGCTAGCCAAGCAACTGAACACTGAAGATAGTCTGGACCGTGAGACCACAACCAAAGATATGAAACCAAGGACTCAGTACATCTTACAAAATCGTATTGTGTAAGGCCTAGATATTATGTTAGGAAGCTCTTGTGATATTGTGTGGTTAGAACAAAGCCTGTTTGTCTGTATAGCAACGGATGTTAGACCAATATGATGTTTTGAATAGCTGTGCTAACCGCTTATGCACAAACTAAAAGACCAATCAGCTTGGAACATGCTGTTAGCCTAATTCTATATAACCAATGTTTGAATACAATAAACGGACATTTGCTTGCATCAAGCTGAATCTCATCTCCAATTGCAGCAAGCAACAAAGTAGTACTTTGTTAGAGAAATTCATGTTCAGAATGTTAAAAATACCTAATACCTTTCTTTTCTATCTCCCTGTTTCACTGCTTCTGAATTAGACCATAGCACTCTAGAACTGCCCATAGAAGTTATATTCAATGTATTACAAGGCATATATAGCTCATCACTCTGAGAAGGAACTTCTTCACAGTGAGGGTGACAGAGCACTGGAACAGGCTGCCCAGGAGGTTTGTGGAGTCTCCTTCACTGGAGACGTTTAGGACCCGCCTGGATGTGTTCCTGTTGTGAGTTGGTCTAGGTGATCCTGCTGTCACAGGGGGATAGGACTAGATGATCTTCTGAGGTCACTTCCAATCCCTAATGATTCTATGAAGAATGATGCTTGGGGAGTGGACCTTGAGGGTCACTAGCCTTGGAAACAGTATGTAGACATATGAGTGGAAAAATACTGAGGATGGCTGGGACAGCAGAAGGGCTGAAGATCATAGGATCATAGGATGTTAGGGGTTGGAAGGGACCCAAGAGATCATGGAGTCCAACCCCCCTGCCGGAGCAGGACAAAACTAAGATGGGGGCAAGGAACACGGAGTTTAGTAGACATTGTAACATTGGTAAACACAGGTTCTGGGCACTTTGCCAGAGGGTCTGAACACCCCCTCCAACTAGGTTGTAAGGTGGGCGTGCCGATTAGGTGCTACTAACCAATTAGATGCCTTAAAGAGCCATGTACAAAGTGTGTGAACAAACTTAGGACCAATCCTCTTTGAGCACACAGCCTCATTTTAGCTATATAAACCTGTTGCTTTTTGTAATAAAAGACATTTGCTTGCATCAAGCAGTGTCCTGTCTCCAATCGCGGCATAGTTTTCTGCTTCACATGGAGACAAAAGGATTCAGTTCATAAATATGGAGCAGAAAGTTAAGATTTCCTCAGGTCTTTAGAATTTAGAAGATTAATTTGTGAAGCTAACTACAGGTTTTCTGAATTCTAATTCATGCAGAGAAATATGGAGAAAACAAATCTGTTCAGTTTGTCAGTTACATATCTGACAAATGCTCTATGAAGAACATAGTAGTAATATCACTACTACTAAAACATAAAAATAAGAGACAAATTTAAAACACAATGTATCACTATCTTAATTGTTGAAATCTATTACTGTATACTTACTACTACAAATCATAAAATCATAGAACATTAGGGGTTGGAAGGGTCAAAAAGATCATCTGGTCCAATCCCTCTGAAACAGCAAGATCACCTAGACCAAGTCACACAGGAATATATCCAGGTGTGTTTTAAACATCTCCAGAGAAGGAGACTCCAGAACTCCCTTGGGAAGCCTGTTCCAGTGCTCTGTCACTCTCATTGTGAAGAAGTTCCTTTGCATATTTATATGGAACCTCCGATGTTCCAGCTTACACCCATTGCTGCTTGTCCTACCATTAAATGACATTGAGCAGAGACTGGCTCCATCCTCCTGACACCCACCCTTCACATGATCCTAAACATCAATGAGGTCACCCCTCAGTCTCCATTTCTTCAAGCTAAAGAGACCCAGCTCCCTCAGCCTTTCCTCACAAGGGTGGTATTCTACTCCCTGTATCATCTTTGTGGCTCTGTGCCAGACTTTCTCCAGCAGCTCTGTGATGTCGTCTAAGTATATTATCCACAAAGAATAAGAAGGAAGGGTATTTCTTTGAAGTGAATTAATTATGCTTCAAACTGATGCAGAGCTATTAATGATAAAATAATATGTTGGAAAAACAGTATATGGGCCCAAAACTACTATGCAATTCTTTGATCACCATATCATAAAACCGTCTAACAGGGAACTGAAAATAGAAGTTGAAGGCAATAATTATTACAATAATATATATTAAAATTACTTGTGCCTATTAAAGCTATAAAAATCATTTTGAAGAGAAACTACCTTTATTATTTTTTGGGTTTTGGAAGACAAATTCATTTAAATCTTACTCTAATGGCTTCCTAGAAAAAATGTAATTTAACACCTTAATAAATTCCTTCAATTGTGCCATATTTTTATTGTAAAGCTTTTTTTAAAAAGTTGTATAAAATATTTTTTAGGCCTTTCAAATAAATTTAGAATTAGTTTTTAGCATTGTACAAGGCTGCAATCTAAAGCTATTAGTTCTTTAAAATTGCATGTACTTACACTGTTAAAACTAAGATGCCACAAATATAAGTTTAATAATTCAATTAATTGTAGGAATAGAAATTATTATCTAGTGTCTGAGAAAGCTGTGACAGACATACATGAGCACATAAAACAGCCGCAGTAATGAGACCACTTTGCTAACTGGAGAATAGTTTAGCTCTGGAAATCATCTCATCCAACCTCTGCCTCACATTAAGTGTAACTAGATTATAAAGTTTATCATGTTTCAGGTGCTTTTACTAAATTACCATAGCACTGCTGCTGTAATAAATATATCTCCTCACTCATCACATTACTGCATTATTGTAAAACCAGTTCAGGAAATTTTGACTGATCTAATTAAAAGCACAGATACAAAGTTAAGTATGCTGCAAACATAGTCTCCTACCAACACAGGTGCAATACAAAATGTTTCAAAGGTTAAGTGTCATAGAACTTTAAGATAATTCTTTAGTGAATACTTTTAAACAACAACAGATGTTGTTGTTTAACAACAAGAGATGCACTTAGCATTATCCACAGGACTCTCAAAGTCACAAAAGGAAGGAAGTAAGCAAAGAAAAGTTAACAAAAATGTATTTCTCAACTATATGTGTACAGAGAATATTGCACAGAAACCAGACACATCCAGAAGACCTATAATGCAATCCTTCTATGTTATTTTTACAGGGGAAAAAAAAATTTTAAGTTTTGTTGCATAAATCAGTACTTTGGATGCAATCCAGTATAAATCTAAACAACTGGTATACCATATGATTGTGAATTAAAAGTGTAAGGTAAAATCCATACATTGCATGAAGATACATGATCTGGAAGAGGCCAATAGTTTTCTGAAGCTACAGCTGGAAGCAAGGAAGGATTAAGTGAGGAACCTCAAATGGTATTAGAAGCCTATGGTGAAGTAGCAACAATGAGATCTAAAACACCTAAATGTAGATGTTTACCTTTTGTATCTAAAGGTGTTTAGGTATCTAATATCTCACAGCAGTTACAATAGGCAAAACAGTTATTCATCTGACAGGCAACTACGTGTCTGCTTCTGGCTAAGCTGCATAAATTAATAGGTTCCTGTGGTGGGTTCACCGGTTTTAAGATAAAAGAAAAGAAAGCAAAGCAGGGAGGCCTCGATGACATCTCCGATAAATCTGCCAAACAATGGATGGCTTAGGGAAACTGCAGAAAGGTTTATTAACTCTATAACTGCATACAGAAAGGAAGAAAAGTTTACGCAAATCAGTGCACACAAACTAGACACTATGCCACAAATGTCATCGCACATTCTGAGAAAACTACAATGGGAGGTCACTATCATTTGGGCCTTGGGTCTTCTTTCACTTTAGAGACCTGGGAAAAAGAGCATGTCAGTCCGGGATGGCCTGACTTTCTCAGTGCCCACACCTGTGTCCCTCGGTGCAGCAGACACACATTCCAATGCTTTCAGGATGGCCTGACTTTTTGTTCCTCATGAAAGCACAACTTCTGCACATCTGAAAATTCTGGTAATTTTCAAAACGCAACAGTTCCCCAGGTATTAACCAAAGTTTAGGCATTGAGGGCTCATAAAGCACCCACAATTAAATGAATGGTCCTAATTGAGATTAAGGTATCAGAGAAGTATTTGCATTCTGGCAGAAAGAATACGGTTTATAGGAACCTATGCCTTTCTGGGTGCATCGTTTCTCCTATATCTCCACACCTAGAGGGAAAGAAAAAGAAATATAATCAAACGGATCTACAGATTTCTGTGGTGGCCAGCTGAGCCTTGAGACATCCAGACACCTGTATTTAGTCTTGAAATTAATCATATCTAGACAGTCAATTTTTTAAAATGACAACCAGCTAGATGCTGTTAGTCTATATATTGGAGAGCAAAAACATACCATTGGTCTCACATCTTCATTTGCTCTTGATGGAACTAACTGTCCAAAATGAAATTCTGGAATCAGCAATAACTTTGCAGGGTTCAGTAGTAGTTTTTTATGGAGTAGCTGAACCTAAAATGTATTAGCTGAAAATAGAATGTATTTTTCAAATTTGCTTAAAATCCCTAGATGCTTCTGCCAATAAAAGAATATTAACAATATTGCTTAAAATAATTAGTTCCACAGAGGGGCTAAAATCTGCATGAAAGAAACGCTGCATTCACAGAGTCTGTGAATTCCATGATAGCACAGGTCCCATGCTTCATAAAACAGAACAATCCTAAGAGAAGAATAAAAGTCTTTATGCAGTTCAGACAGGCTTGGTTCCATATAAAATTTTTGGATGAAAATAAAAATGTGTGCAATGCATAGAAAAAGAGGAAGAGGGGTGTCAACACTTCTTCAGTGTTGCAAGTTTATTCTATCTAAGGCCATTTTAATATATGAAACATACTCAGGGCCATCACGTTTTTAAAGTGAATGGGAGATGCTTCTACTCAGTTATTAAGACTTGAAACAAGAAAATAAAATAGTAAGGCCTATAATCGAAAGGCTGGAGAGGGGATAACTGTTCAGATTAAAGCATAAATATCTTTGGAAAAAAAATAATTATATGCAGCATATATTTAACTGGCAAAAAATTGCCCAAATCTGGGCAAGGAATAGGAAGCAAATGTGCAGTGATGTTTCTATCTTTTGTTTTATTTGCATTTATGACATCAATATACCCTGCTCTGGCTTTGTGAAACTTATTGCTACAGCTCTGTGATTGAACATTGTTGCAGGAACCCTGGTTATACTGCTCAAATCCATCACTAAGGCAACGTGACAGTGCAGAAAACTGCACTCCAGCCAGCATTCTTCTTTGATTCCTTTACAAAAGAAAATCTGCATTATGTTATTATCTGCAACCTCTTCATTTTTATCCTTTCCAGTGAGCTTGGAATAGTGATAACTGTCATCTGGTAAAGAAATGGAAAATAAAATGTTGAGATGATTGCTGCCTGAAAAAGGGCTGGACAACCTGACAAACACTGTCCAAATAATTCTCCCACCGGATACAGAAATGAGACAGGTAACGGAACGCAGCATTTCATTGCATATTCTGTCTCATAAGAACATCAGAAAATTTAAGAATTTAGAAAAAAAATCTTTAACTAATTACTTCCAGAACAAACACTGCAATAAAGTGAAACTATGCCTAAAACCTAGTATCACTTTTGGAGTTTTATGAATATTTTTAGAAGATGTTAAGGGACATGTTCCAAAAGGATAGTTAAAGTTTTGCTTTGAACATTGTTGCAAGTTCTAATTATTATGAAACTTTAACTTTTTCAAAAATAACTCACTCAAACACGTGTGAGGGACTGACTGGCAGAGACTCTAAAATGCACAATAGTCCAAAAGAGGTGTTTGCTAAATCAAAAGCTATGTTTGAAAGGATATGCAGAGTCTGTTACTTGTACTGTGGATCCAGTCAGATGGTTAATGTTCAAATGGTAAAGTAGGTCAGTTTATGCTGAGATGTGTGTCGTTTTAACTGTCTGTGGTGGTGCTTTGTAACTGTTTTTTATAAATGAATAAATTAATACAATTAACCAACTGCTAACATACTTCAAATCTAGATACATCTTTCTCGGATCAATTAGCTGAAAGATCAGCATGCTAATCTATGTTAATCCATTTCATAATATACAGCAGGAGTATTAATACCTGCCTTGACTCTTGCCGAGATCACACTTTTGGACACACTAAATTTGGATTACATTTCCATTAAATTTGTATGGCATTTGTATTTCCTAAACTGATCCAACCAAATTTAATTTGGCTTTCAAAAATTTCCAAAGCATTACTTTATAAGACATTAGTAACCCTTAATACTGTGAACAGATACATAGAAATGTTCATATATAGGAGAAGTTATTCATCCACCTGGTACAGCCAGCTTTGACCATTCCTGCTTTTCTTTACTCAATGAAAGCTAGGAGGATAATTCGATCTTAAATAGCCTACAATACCCTTTCAGGTATTTACTTTAAAGACAGAAAAATCCTCAAGAATTAAAACTAATTTAGGCAGTGCACTGAGAGGCTTTAAATTATAGAGGAATTAGTAAAGACACATAGTACAACCTTGGAGCTTGCTTTTCCCATGTGGAATCTCAGCTATCAAATTACTCCAGTGCCATGTTTACCATATGGCTCTTGGAAAATTTTTTATTCCATTCTATGATGTAAATGTACATTTACGAAAACTTTGCTATTGTCCCTACTAGGCTGCACAGGCTCTGCAGAAACAGAATTTATGGACAACAGCTAACAAACAAAAAAGAAAATAATCCGGAAAAAACCAAAAAGTGCATATAAACAAAACTGCATCCAAGGGCATTGTTAGATATGATATACTGAGAATAGCTGCAGATACTGTGAACCTCCAGGGAAAAATGCCTACTCATAAACTTGGTATTTTAGATTTATACATCTCACCATGTAACATGAATAAACCTGGTAGTTGTTAGCAAGGGAACTGCCAACTACAAAGAAATGGCAGACTGTTCTCATGTGATGCATGGTCTGGTATGATTTTTCTTCTTGTCAGGAAATAAATTCCATATAATGCTGTCATTTAATTCAGGATATCTTGTTACAGTTATATGTTTTGGATTGTACAAGTAAAATATTTAGTTGTTTATTTTACAAATCTCTGTGTAAGACTGCATTGTGTACATGTGTGCAAGGGTAATAAAAAATATTTTTCTTTTATAATGTGGGTTATAAATTGCTTAAGAAAGTGTAATATTTAGGCATATTTAGTGGTTATTCACTTAGAGCTTCAGAAATCTGATTTGCTCACCATTTGGTACAATTGTCTGAAGTCCTTTCACTGCGAAGCATATATTTTTGTGGAATAATATGTCAAACACCAACTGCTACATTCTTACACTAAATAGTACTTTAATTAGATTAAGAAATTATAATAAAACTTACTAGTTTCTTCTGGTTAAAAAAAATTAAATTCTCAGTTGAACATTCAGTTATTGGGTTTTGATCTCCACTTAAACCATGAAAACATTTAAGGTTCTACATTTGAATTTTGTAGCTGAATAATTTTCTTTCTGAAAACACGTAACATTTAGAAATAAAAGGTTAAACCTAAAAGAGACGTTAAAAATCTTGATAGAGATTAAACCATCCAAAAAGAACAAACAGAGGCAGAAGAAGATGAAAGGACAAAACATGTATTGCAGGAAGGAAACTATGGAGGAATTCCAAGTGCACTCACAGCAGATAAGTTCCTGTAAGAAAAAACCTGGAGACAACAACTCAAATCTCAGAAACAAGAGAAATATGTCTACACAGTGGCTGGAAATCAATAACTGCCAATGATGAATCACAGAATTGCCTTGGTTGAAAGTGACTCTTAAGATCGAATCCAACCATTAAAGCAGCACTGCCAGATGACCACTAAACCACATCCCTGAGCACCACATCTGTATGTCTTGTAAATATTTGCAGGGTTGGTGACTCTATCACATCCCTGGGTAGCCTATTCTAATGTTTCAAAGTAGTGGCTGTGGTCTGTGTTTTGGTTTGTTTGGTTTTTAATCTTTGAACAGTGCCTCTAGCAATAGGAAAACAAAGAGATGCTTACATGTTATACAGTTCTGGGGTTATTTTGTATTTTTTCAGAAGGGAATTTGCTATAACAAACAAATTCAAAGACGAATAGCCTGGTTTGGTTTTGTAAGATGTTGGATAAAATAATGGAGAATGCAACAGCTATCCAGACTGTAAACATTTGTGTGTGAGAAAGGCAAATACAGACAATTTTAACTATCGTAAGTATTCGATAAAAAAGTGTTGGTAATGGATTTGTATTATTATTTTGCAAATACAGCACAAACATATAACTATAAAAATACTACATGCTGCCCTCTTTTAAAAGAGAAAACTTTTTTTTCCCTTTTTCTTTGATCTAGTCTAAGAACATGAGGAAACAGAAGTATCAGAATTTCTTAAATATCATAATTCTATATTTAACTAAATTGTCTCAGTAACTTTAAAGCTTTTAAGTTTGTTTTGTTTAAATAGTTTCTGTCAAGCCATATATATGTAGCTTAATCTTATCTATTAGAATGTTGACATGTTCTAATACAGTTGCTGTGTTTCAAAGCTGAATATTGTGTTGACTGTAAGCATTGTATTATCAGCAAATATTTTCCAACTTTCTGAAATATGAGTTTATTTTACAATCAAATACAATATCAAGGTAAACGTACTGCTAAATCTTCAGTTTTTCTATTCTTCCATGTGCAGGCTTCTAGTATTTTTTTCCTCTCTAAATTGACTTTTCTGACTCTGTATGTCAGACATAGATCTATTTGAGGCTTATAAAATACACACCCCACAGCTAACTCTTGGTACAGTAAAATTAGATGATATCCTGCAAGCAAATCTGAGATACTGAACAAGGGTAAGAATTAGTTGTTCTCTTTCATTCAAATACAGGATGGGAGGAGGGTAGGTGACAGGTAAACTAAGCAACAAGGAACATAACTGTATTTGTGGTAACAGCCTTATAAAGGAAAAACGTAAGGGTTTTGTATATTTCTCCACTTAATATTACTAAGCATTTAAGAAAAGTAAACAAAGTAAATTCCACAAGAAATAATGCCAGAAGCATGAACAGTGTTCCTTCCATTAACTTTTCGACAAACCAAAAAACAGAGTACTTTTCCTTCATAGAATCACTACGGACTGGAAGGGACCTCGAAAGATCATCTAGTCCAATCCGCCTGCAACAGCAGGATCACCTAGACCAAGTCACAACAGGAACCAGTACAGTCGGGTCTTGAACATCTCCAGAGAAGGAGACTCCACAACCCCCCTGGGCAGCCTGTTCCAGGGCTCGGTCACCCTCACCATGAAGAAGTTCCTTCTCAGGTTGATGTGGAATCTCCAGTGTTCCAGCTTACAACCACTGCCCCTCGTCCTATCACTAGATCACACCAAGATCTTGGCTTTTCTAGTTGCATCCCTACGCTCTCTCACCAGAGCCTTATAATCACAGAAACAGAGGATGCAGAGAAGGCAGAGATACTTAACACTTTCTTTGCCTCTGTCTATACTNAGGCTTGCTTCTTCCTCTTCAGTTTACCTAGTAGTTCCCTGGTTAACCACGCAGGTCTTTTGGCTCCCTTCCTCGACTTATTCCTTGTTGGGATACTCATTTCTTGTGCTGCAAGAAAGGGGTCTTTGAATGTTGACCAGCTATCCTGAGCTCCTTTACCTGCCAGTACCTTGTCCCATGGGATGTCCCCTAGCAATTGCTTGAAAAGGCCAAAGCCAGCCCTCCTGAAGTCCAGGGTTGCGATTCTGCTAGCTGTTCTGTTCTCACCACAGGAGACCCTGAACTCCACCATCTCATGGTTGCTGCAACCAAGGCAACCCTCAACCTTTACTGCTTCAACCAGACCTGCCTTGTTGGTGAGGACAAGATCCAGCAGTGGTCCTCTCCTAGTGGGCTCTTCCACTATCTGCATCAGGAAATTGTCACCAATGCACTTAGAAACCTTCTGGACTGTGGGTGACTTCCAGTGTGGGTTCTCTATCCTCTATATCCTCATCAGATTTGCTGTCTTCCAATAGGGGCTCCTATCTATTACTCAGTGTCAACTGGGGAGATGCACCAGGCAAGGACGGCATCCACCTTCTCCCATTGCCCTGCACTTGGCTCCAGCCACCCATTTTACTTAGGCTCCCGTCCACCCCCTGAGAACCATAGGATACAGGTCCCTCCTGTATGAAGTAAACTGATTTAACAGAAACACAAGTAAAAATGAATCTTAGTATACTGCAGTGTATTAACACTTAATTATTAATATTACTTTAGGTATAATTATTCATAACTATGTATTTAGAATCATTATTGGAAAACAGTGGATTATGTCAGTAGTAAAAACACCTAACAAGTTCACACAAAGTCCTTAGATGTCCAGTGTATTTTCTTAATATCTCTATTCTGCTACGCAATCAGTGTCACGTCTCTGTTTAGCATATATTCATGCAAATAAGTATTAAATACTTTTCAAGACAAATCCAAAACTCTATAGTTTGAAAAGAGATGAAGAGAAACAGTTTACCTTTTCTGGATCTGTTGTTGTAATGACCCATACACAGTGTGCATTATCTTCATATTGAACTGGATAATTTGGTGACGTAATGATACCACTTGGTCCACGTAAATTAGAACCACATGTTCTAGCTGAAATGATAAAAAAATAAATGAAATCCATTTTCATTGGTTGCTACTTTAAAAGAAACATTACAAAATTGCCATTGCATTGATAACAACTTGCTGTGGATTTATTACTATCCTGATATCTTCTATAAGAATCTGCCTTTGTAAATGTTTGAGCCAGTCACAAAAATCCTGAAAAATGACCTAAAGAGGAAGGAAAATGTTCTTTTCAATTGATCAGACCAACAGTACATTAGCTTATTCTTATTTTAAGTAAATTCATATATCAGAATTATCACATCAAGATTCTGTTTAGAGAGAGATTTAGTCTCTCCACGTGAATGGAGGACATCTTCTACGTAACAATTTTAAAAGGGCCAATATGTGCTCTCCTTCACAATTTCTCCATGGTTGGAAAAAAAATAAAGCATATCACAACTTTTAACTCAATGTAGCTTGATAACTTGTAACAATGTATCCTTGAACTTCTGTGGTGTCATAGCACTCTGCACCAAAGAAAATACAATTAGAAAAAAAGAGACTCTAAAATAGTTCTAAGGCAGTAGCTTGACTGGTAAAGCACAGAACCATCTGCAAAATCCTCACAATCACTTTGTCACATTCAACAAATCTTACTAGTTAATATTACTGAAAATAAATTACTTCATGAAGTGGTATTTTCCAAAAAGTATTAGTTGGCTTAAAATATTTCAGTATCTCAAAGTA
>VXBP01003019.1:0-24138 GCA_013400115.1 Rhinopomastus cyanomelas | reverse complement strand
CAGGATTTGCCCTTGGTGAAGCCATGCTGATTGTACCCAATAACCTCTTCACTATTCTCTTGTCTCAGTAGTGCCTCCAGGAGGATCTGCTCCATGATCTTACCAGGCACAGAGATGAGACTGACTGGCCTGTAGTTCCCCAGCTCCTCCTTCCTACTCTTTTTGAAAATAAGAATTATGTTTTCCTTTTTCAAGTCAGTGGGGACTTCATCAGACCGCCATGACTTTTGGAATAGAACAGACAGGGGTCTAGCAACCTCATTTGCCAGTTCTCTCAGTACCCTTGTACGTATCCCATCTGGTCCCATGGACCTGAACACTTTCTGGTTCTTCAGTTGATCACGAACCTGATCTGCACATACGATGGAAGGGTTCTTCCTTGCAGTCCCTGCCGTTATTTTCCATTGCTCCAGGAGTGTGACTTGAGGCCTCTGCAGTGAAGCCTGAGGTAAAGAAGTCATTGAGAACTAGTCTTTTCCATGTCACTTGTGACCACATCACCTGTTTCCTTTCTGAGGGGACCCAACACCTTCCCTAGACTTCTTTTTACCATTCATATACTTGTAGAAATTCTTGGTGTTCCCTTTGATCTCCCTGGCTAGGCCCGATTCAAACTGTGTCTTGGCTTTCCTGACCAGATCTCTAGCTGTTTGGGTAGCCTCCTGATATACCCCATTCTAGCTGTCCTCCCTTCCACTCCTTGTAGAAATTCTTTTTGTGTGACAGCGTGCCCAGGACCTCCTTGCTCAGCCAGGCAGGCCTCCTAGCATTCTTCTCTGCTCTCCTGTTGGTATACGTTGCTCTTGGACAGAGAAGAGGTGGTCCTTGAATACTAACCAGATGTCCTGGGCCTCTCTTTCCTCAAGGCCTTCATCCCATGATACTTTGGCCAGCAGATCCCTGAAGCAATCAAAGTCTGCACACCTAAAGTCCAGGGACGTAAGCTTAGAAAACTTCCTCCTGGTTGCCCTGAGGATCTTAAATTCAGCTACTTCACGGTCACTGCAGCCAAGGCTGTCCCTTAGCCTCTCATTGGTCACCAGCCCTTCCCTGTTGGTGAAAACAAGGACCAGCATGGCACCTCTCGCTTTGTCTTTGATGATATGTTTTTCCTATATACACAAGATTGTTACATTCTATTATTTCTGTTTAAATGGATTCATTTTATAAAGACAAACAGAAATAATTCAATATATGCAATGGACTGTAGAGGTTTTGACACAGACTCACATTCAAAACTAGGGAAATGACACATATGTGTATTTGCGTGCTCTGTATCATGTGCCATCCAGTTAGGCTTGTAGAAAATTAGATGTGCTTACCTGAAGTCAGAGCCCACTCTTTTTCCATTTTCAGGAATTCCAGGATCAGGACATGCATCTGATGCAATTGCATCCCCACCCTGGGTCACTGAAAAGTGTAGTAAATATAAAAAAGAATTATATATGTAGGTGTTATGATGACTCTTCACTCTTCCCATACATTAACTGTCGTAGTCTGAATTTAACCACATGCGAATACATGACTCTTTGTGTATTTTCTTGGGTTATGATAAAAAAACCATTTTGCTTCTGTGGGGAAATAAAAGATTAATTTCCCTTGCTCAGTCACATTTTATGGACATACTAAGATCTTTAGATTTTCCCAGGGAAATCAACACTTCATGAAGTCACCTTCTGAAATATTTAAAACATATAATTTAAAGGTTAAAATAGTATAAGAAAATAAAAGATCATTTAAGCTTTCCATAATAAGACTCAAAGCAGACAAAAGCCAATAACCCAAGTATAGTACAGAAATATTTTAACGAAGTTTATCCCAAAAACCTACAAAGCAATGCATTTGTAACCAGCTGTATACATGCTTATGCGAACGAGGCTCAAAATCTATTTTGTGGTTTCATTCTAACGTCTCCTCATGGCCTCAAGTGCTCTAGCTACTCTTTTTTTAAACACCTCCAGGGATGGTGACTCAGAATCACACAGAATCACAGAATGATTGAGGCTCGAAAAGTAGAACGTAGAAGTAGAAAAAGGAGATATGCTACACTGTTCTATTTACTTTGTGCTCTCTTCTTTCTCCGTACAGACTGTCAGATATTTAAACACCAATTATATATATAAATATACAAACTTACAGTGCTTTCAAATGTAAAATTATTTGGACATTTAATTTTCTTTTTTTTCTTCATTTTTAAAAAGGTGTTTAAGGAATATATGGAATTAAAAGCAATTAATCATAAACAAAAGACCAATAAAGTCACAGAGCATAACACTGAATATACAGAAAACTTGAATACATTCTTTTTGTCCTGCACACACGCACATCTGCATCCATTCGTAACCACATGCCTCCTGGTTTTCTTTTTCCTCCACAAAAGCATAGGGCTAGTAGAAAAGTATGGATCATGTTTTTTATCTAAAAACATTTTTTGGGAAACCCTTAAGAACAAGGCAGAACTTTATGCCTGACTAAAAAAAAATAGTTGGACTACTGTAGCTGCACAAAATACATTACTCAGGGCTGAGTGGATTACAGATGACAGCTCTACAGCTAAAAAGTGATTAAAGATTAGCCATAAAAATATCTGTTTTCCCATATGGTGACACGCTTTCAAATTCATTACAGCAACAAAAAGTGGTGACAAGCAGGATATATACAGTCAGAGCTATAAACTTTTATGTCTGCTTTGGCAGCATCAGAGGCAATTAATTTATACAGAAATCCAACATTTTAAAAGAGAAAATATAAAGAAATAAAAAGTAGTATTAAAGCACTACAAAAAAAATCACTAAAATACATCAGTAAAACAATGCACTTTTAAGCACCAAAATGCTTGACCTGAGCATAGAATATTTTTAAGGTAAAGGAACGAACAAAATTACAGTATATTTCAATACTTGTATACACTCTTTTTCTTTTATTTGGATAGGTAGTATGTTTTAAATATATAGGAGAAAAAAAAGGAATATTCTCTTTCTATTGTCTTTTAACACTGCTAACTCTGTAACAGAAATCTTCCTTTATTCTAAAAGAGGAAAGATTATAGTAATACCAGAAATGCTTTTGTGGGCACAATTAAAAATACTGATTAGCTTAAATTATTATTTTCTGATAAACAAAAAGACCAAGGATGAAAAAAATCCAGATCAGACAGACAGAAGTATTGATTCTGAAATTTGCCAGTCACTCCAGACTAAGCACTCAGTTGTGTTAAATTCACTAATGTTACTTAAACTGGTAAAGACTATTGTTTCTGTGATTAAGGGCTTTTGGAATAGGTCTATACTATCTAGTAACCTTGTATTTTATTCTGAGAATTTAAGTTTGTACTTCTTGGTAAGTGACAGTTTTGAAATGTTGTGATAGTAAAAAACTGACCTTGCATTCTTGAACACTGACATTTCTTAAACAGTCTTCATACCAACACTTCTTGCACTTTTTCATGAAAAAAATTAACCAAATATTACTAATTTTACATAGAAATGTAGCTATGTCAGTAGAGATGAGCTTCGATTTTGACTGCTGTAATCACCAAAATATGAAAATAATAAAAAACATTTATAAAATTATTTGACAAACCAAGCTCAATGAAGCTGAAGCTTATGGTAAAAACTGTAATATTGCCTTTGTTTTCCTGTTTGATGCACAAACACATTGCAGAGAATCTACCCCTTTTACAGCTATACATTAAGTAGATGATCGGGCAGCGAGTTGCATTGTGAACTGGTTGCAGGATAGAAGCCAGACAGTGGTCAGTAGGACAGAGTGTAGCTGGAGGCCTGAATCTAGTGGAGTGCTCCAGGGATCAGTACTGGGACCAGTCCTGTTCAATCTATTCATTGATGACTTGGATGAGGGATTGGCATGCACTGTCAGCAAGTTTGCTGATGACACAAAGCTGGGTGGTGTCACCAACACTCCTGCAGACTGTGCTGCCATTCAGCAGGACCTAGACAGTGTAGAGTAGGGGTCCTCAAACCCCAGCCTGTGAGCCGGATACAGGGGCTGGGGGGGAGAACCGATCAGGCTCAGAGGACTTCCTGCTGACTGCGCAGCCCGGATGAGGAGGGGGGGGGTGGCCTCAGCAAGGTGGGTGGCTCCCGTCTCTCCCTCCCTCCAGCTCCCAGGCATTATTTTTTCACGCAGTACAAAGAAAGAGCTGTTTGTCTGATATGCCAGAATTCGGTGTCTGTGTTCAAGGAATACAATTTGCGTCGACACTACAAAACTCAACATAATGATAAATATGTTTCTTTGGTCGGACAAGTGAGAAAAGATAAAATATTAAGACTGAAACATGGATTGGGAACTCAGCAAAATACTTTAGTGAAGCAAAAGCAGCTCGATAGATCATCACTTCAAGCAAGCTATCAGGTTGCCAAGCTCATAGGGCGCACCCACAGAGCATTCCTAGAGGGAGAATTTGTTGAAGAATGCCTTCTTTCTGTTGCCAAAGAGATGTGTCCAGAGAAGGCAGATTTATTTAGGACCGTGAGTCTTTCAGGACCTACAATTACACAAAGGATTGAAGAAACAGGGGAAAATTTGAATCTGCGGTTGCAAAACTCCTCAAAAAAACTTTGCTATTTCTCAGTGGCACTCAACGAAAGCAACGATGTTCGTCATTCTGCACAACTTCTAATTTTCATTCATGGGACAAATGATTCTTTTGAAGTCACAGAGGAGCTTGCTGCACTGAAAAGCATCAAAAGAACAACTACAGAAGAGGATGTCTATGAGAAAGTTTGCCAAACTATAAATGATTTGGAGCTGGACTGGGGTAAACTATTCAGTGTGACAACTGATTTAATAACTAGAGATGAGGATAAGGCAGAGGTACTTAATGCCTCCTTTGCCTCTGTCTTCAACAACAGGGTAGACTGTCTTCAGGATGACTGGTTTTCTAAACTGGCAAATAGGGACAGGGTGCAGTGTAGTTCCCCTGTTATCCAAGAGGTACTGGTTAGAGACCTGCTGATCCATTTGGATCCCCATAGGTCCATGGGACCGGATGGGATTCACCCCAGAGTGATGAGAGAGCTGGCGGATGAGCTTGCTAAACCGCTCTCCATAATTTACCAGAAGTCGTGGATCACAGGGGAGGTCCCGGATGATTGGAAGTTGACAAATGTGACCCACATACACAACAGAGGTCAGAAAGACAATCCAGGAAACTACAGACCTGTTAGCCTCACCTCAGTTCAGGGCAAATTTATGGAACAGATAGTGCTGAGTACTATCATGCAACATCTGTGTGACGGCCAAGAGATTATGCCCAGTCAGCATGGATTTAGGAGGGGCAGGTCTTGCTTGACCAACCTGACCTCCTTTTATGATCAATAACTCAACTGGTTGATGAGAGGAAGGCTGTGGATGTGGTGTACCTGGATTTTAATAAAGCATTCGACACAGTCTCCCATGATATACTCCTGGTGAAGATGGCAGCAAGGGGCTTTGACAGGAATATTCTATGCTGGGTCAGGAACTGGTTGGATGGACGAGCCCAGAGAGTGGTAGTAAACAGTGTCGCATCTAGTTGGCGACCAGTTACTAGTGGTATCCCCCAAGGGTCGGTGTTGTGTCCGGTCCTGTTCAACATCTTCCCTGATGATATTGTTGATGGGATGGAGTCCATCATGAGCAAATTTGCAGATGACACCAAGCTCTGAGCTCGTGTTGATCTGTTGGAAGGTAGGAGGGCCCTGCAGAAGGATCTGGACAGACTGGAGAGATGGGCAGACTCCAATAGGATGAGTTTTAACAAGTCTAAGTGTCGGGTTCTGCATTTTGGTTATAACAAACCCAGGCAGAACTCTAGGTTGGGAATGGAGTTCTTAGAGAGTTCTCAAGTAGAAAGAGACTTGGCGGTGTTAGGGGACAGCAAACTTAACATGAGTCAGCAGTGTGCTCAGGCGGCCAAGAGGGCCAGTGACATCCTGGCCTGCATTAAGAATGGTGTGGCCTGCAGGTCAAGGGAGGTTATCCTTCCCCTGTATTCGGCACTGGTTGGACCACACCTGGAGTATTGTGTTCAGCTCTGGGCCCCTCAGTTTAAGAGGGATGTCCAGGTGCTGGAGTAAGTCCAAAGAAGGGCAACTCAATTGGTTAAGGGGCTGGAAGATAAGCCCTGTGAGGAGAGGCTGAGGGAGCTGGGTTTGTTTAGCCTGGAAAAGAGGAGGCTCAGGAGTGACCTTATCGCTGTCTATAACTATCTGAAGGGTGGTTGTAGTCAGACAGGGGTTGGTCTTTTCTCCCTTGCCACTGGAGACAGGACAAGGGGTCATAGTCTTAAGCTTAAGAGGGATTGGACTAGATGATCTTTCGAGGTCTCTTCCAATCCCTGATGCTTTGTGATTCTGTGATTCTGTTTAGGATACAAAATGGTGCCTGAGACCTTACTGAAAAGACAATAAAGTCATCTCACTAGATGGAAAAATTAACTTTGTTAATTTTTCTTCACATCAGTACCTTCCTCTGTCAACAGATTCTCCCATCAATAGCAAGGAAAGATGATTCAGGCTATTGTTTACACATAGAAATACTATCTCTAGAAACCGAGCCATCATCTTATGTCTGGAATTCAGCATGTGCTCCTGTATGACTGTACACCTTGTTAAACATGGCCCAGGTTTTAGCTTCTACTTTTTCCAATGAACTGTCAAGTGTTTTTTAACAGATGGTAGTTAGATGACATGCTGTCACAACAAAATAAATCCAATTCCCTGTAAAAAAATGCTTGTCTGATTCTATCTTTCCAGATAGGAAAAAAAAAGAAATTCACTTCTCAAGTAAGTGAAGCCAGTTTTTACCTGTAGTGGTTCAGGAACACCAGGGACTTTAGTACATTTGTAAATATATGTGTGTACTTTTACATGTTTATATAGTTAAACCTTTACCTGGCAGCATTCTGTGATTTACGTAAGTATTAGATTCAAATAAGTTTTTTTAGCTCCTACTCTTGTTATCATCCTAACTGAAAACAGAAAAAGATGCTGAAATGAGTCCCTGTCAGAGATCTTCTATCTTCTTCTGTTTCAATCCTGTCAAATTTCCTCTTTATCAAGCAGTATAAAGTATTCATACACTGCTACCAAGAGTCATACCACGTGGGAGGAGAAATTATCACCTTTGTCTCAGTTCCAGAACATGTTTAAACCTTGCAGTCTCATTCTGAAGGCATCTCTTAAACCAATCATCTACCATATACCCAGTCACAAGCAAATTTCACTCTTATCTTTAAAACCAACCGTTATCATGCACTTGAAAGACCTATGAGTTATTAATTTTTACTCTTTCAAAATGATATTGCAGAGAGTGTCATCTGCTTAGAGTGCAATAAAGCATTTCATGCTTTTGCATCTTTCTTCTGATTTTTCCCTTTTTATCATACAATACTTAAATTGCTTCTCTTAACTCTCAAACCTCATTCACAGACTGAATCTGTATTTGAACTACCTTTTCAATTTTCATTTTAAATTTTTAAAATTATGCAATAATAAAGATTTTAAGGAACATGGAAAGTAATCTTTCTAATTAATAATTAGGAAGTGTTTAATGAAAGAGCCATGTTAGGCAATAGGAAGGAATTGTGCAACACCTGTTCAAGGTAGCAAGGCAAGGAACTTGAGATCTCCCTTGCTATAATAACCAGTTCTACACCAGGCAGAACACCTTGCTTTAGATTTGGACATGGGAGCACAGGAAGGCTGGGCATACTTTAAAGAATTAATGTTAAAGGTGCAGAAGTTGACTGTCCCCAAGTCATGTAAGATGAGATGATGGGGTAGGATACCAGCCTGGCTGAACTCAAGAGCAAAAGGAGAGTTTAAAGTCTCTGGAAGGGTGAGACAGGCAATTTATGAGGACTACAAACATGCAGTGAAGTTATGTAGGGAGAAAATCGGAAAGGCCAAAGACCAATTAGAACTAAAATTGGCCACTGTGGTGAAGGATAACAAAAAAAGGTTTCATAAGTATATTAAGAGAAGTGGTAGGGATTTTCTCAAAATGTTATTAGATGAAGAGAGGAACACCGTGATCACAGAATCATAGAATCATTAGGGATTGGAAGGGACCCCGAAAGATCATCTAGTCCAATCCCCCTGACACAGCAGGATCACCTGACTGGAGAAGCCATGGAATCAGAGTCACTCAGGGTAGGAAGGACCACTTGATCATCCAGTTCCAATCCCTCCCAACATAGGCAGGGACACCCTACCCTAGACCAGGCTGGGCAGAGCCTCATTCAGCACGGCCTTAAACACCTCCAAGGACAGGGCCTCAAACACCTCCCTGGGAAACCCATTCCAGGCCTTCATCACTCTCACGGTGAAGAACTTCCTCCTCACATCCACTCTAAATCTACCCATCTCCAGCTTTGCTCCATTCCCCCATGTCCTGTCACTACCTGACATCCTAAAAAGCCTCTCCCCAGGCTTTTTGTAGGCCCCCTTCAGATAGTGGAAGGCCACAATAAGGTCACCTCGGAGCCTCCTCTTCTCCAGACTCAACAGCCCCAGCTCTCTCAGTCTGGCCTCATCGCAGAGGTGCTCCAGCCCTCTGATCATCCTCGTGGCCCTCCTTTGCACATACTCCAGCACATCCACATCCTTCTTGTTATAAGGGCTCCAGAACTGGAGGCAGTATTCTAGGTGAGGTCTCATGAGAGCGGAGTAGAGGGGGAGAATCGCTTCCCTCGACCTGCTGGCCACGCTTCTGATTCCAGTTTGCCTTCTGGGCCACAAGTGCACACTGTAGGGAGGTTTTATAACCTGGTGAAAAATTGAACTTTCTAAACTCCTTGTGACTGAAGAGAAATATTTTGCAGTCAGACTTTTGTCTTTGCAATTGCTGCAAGCTTATCATTACCTGCAGTTGATCATGAAAGATCATTGTAATCCAAAGAACAGTATAAAAACTAGTGACAAGTTTATAATATTTTTATATAATGTGCTCAGTGTCCACAAGAACTTAATAATTTTGATGACTTTAGGTGAGTACAAATAGTTTCCCTGTAAGCTAGGCAAAAAAAGCAGCACAACCCAAGACATTATTTCTCTCTTCATCTCATGACCTTGAGCAATATAAATACATGACACAGATCACTATCTATTAATGAAAGGAGCATATTCTTATAATGGCATCTTCTATAAAGAATGAATGAAATGAAAATAAAAAAAGATGGGTGTGTACTTTTTGAGACATGGATAGATTCAGTTCAGGCAAATCTTAATGAGGAAGAGGTTTGCATTTTTAAGGTACTCTTAATTTAGTTTACGGTATAAATTCTGAAAACAAACATAATGTCATCTTATACATTCCATCTGGTGAAAATGTATTGAATCATTGGTGAGCAAATTTCAGTCACTGCAAAATAAAGCTTTCTAGAGCCACCAGTTTTCTCATGCTTCTATTAGCAATACTTGTCAGCATAATATCTTGTTCTGTGTAGACCATCAGTTAAAGAAAATTAAATACATTTTTTCAGTAGGGTTGGCCTGCTTGTTGCAAGCTTAGTTGTCTGTTCTTAGCCTCTGAAATAATTCAACATCTGTTAAAATCTGTTTGCAATTCTGAAAGGACTCTTCATCTTTCAAGATGCAGCTTTATCTTTAATATCTCAGGAGGTTTCTATAACTGTTTGTGCATCATGGAAGAGCTCAAGCAGTCCCACAATAAAGTATACTTGGTGAATGCTTATAGAAATAGGGGCACTAGAATATATTCCTCTTCCAAATAAATTTTACTTTATAGTGAAAATATGTAACTTCTTGCTAAAACGAAATTGATCCTTTCACCTTTCACATACTATTTTAAGCAGGCTAAAATCAAGCTGTTTAATTACACTAAAAAGGTAAATATTTGGCAATTTGTCCTCACAATTCCAAAATGTGAGATTTATTAGCTATGTGAAAATATATTTATTTAAATTGTTGTATTGATCTAGAGGTAAATATAAAAACAAATGTTACAGGTGAGCAGGCTCTTCACAACTTCAGGAGAGTAATAAGCCCCCAGACTAACTAAAAGCTGTGCATTCACTGACCCTTAAATTGCTTCATTAAGCTGGAAAAAATTTTATATTCAGCTTCTGAAAATAGAGGTGAATGCAAAAAAGATTTGGTCAAATTCCCTTGGAAAACCCAAACAGAAAAAACTAAAGTGAGTAAAAAACGTTCTACTATTTTTTGTTTGTTTGCTTGTTTTCACTCTCTAAAATGAGCAAAACCACTACTGGATATACGTAAAGGCAATCTATCCTCAAGCTTTGTAATCACTAAGTAATAGCAAGGATAAGTGGGATGTAACAGGTATTTTGGTTACAGCAAGTATAAAATTATTAGTACAAACCCCCAGCTGCTGTAGAAAGGAATACCATAAATATATTAGTAAACTGCAGAGCTTCTGCTTTTTAATCAGTTGTTGACAGCTGTAATCCAGTGGGATAATGATTTCCCACTGTGTGAAGGTGCTAGAGCTTATTCAGAAAAAGCTAAAGAAATTTTCTTTAGTATGTGAAAATGATAGGAGTTTTTTACAGTTTCTATTGAAGAAATGTTTTGGGTTTTATTTTTAAACCTTTTTAAAGCAAGAGGAATGGTTAGACTTTCCTTCTAAATTTTCAAAGCTAAAATAGTCTTATAGTGAATAACACTGGAGAACTTGCTTTAAATGAAATATAACAGCTGTCTATGGCACACTGAACTTACAGAGCAGTATTCTGGAAGTTTTGTTAACAATTTTGAAAAAACATATCTGTTAGATGTTCTATGCTCAGATTCTCCTTGGGTAGTTTTGCATAATGGTTCCTTCTTGTATAACTGACCAGAATGGCCTTAGGTGCTTGTGTCATCTGATGTTGAGACCATAATATTCCTGTTCAATAATATTTAAACATGATAGTCTGTTCATAGATAAAGGGAAAAAGAATTTACCTGCTTGAAAATATGTCGTTGAACTTAAAAACTTTTATTGCCTATTCTTCCTTGCTTATCTCTTTCTAATCTTTCTGGGTTTCAGTATTCCATCACTAGAGTAAGTTTCATGCAGGTTTATTTCTGTTCTCTATTTCTGCAGAAGAAATTGCTTAAAGCCTGTGTTACAGCTTATGGACTGTCAACTCATATTGCTAATAGCAGTTTCCTTGTCTTCCAAAAGCATCGATGAAATTCCATGAAAAAGACATTATATAGTGCTGTTTATAGGATTTGGTGTATGCAAAAGTATTGCTTGGAAGTAAGTTTATCGCGAACCTAACTTGCTGCCCTATTATTTGCAGTAAGACTGTTGTGATGTATGTAAAGCTCACGTGTTGCTAAGTGCAACACATGAGAAGTTTAATAGATGTCTTTGTGAACAAAAAAAAAAAGACCTCCTTCTGTATTTACAGTTTGACAACTAAAGTTATTTACAAATTCATTCTTTTATTGTGATCTGGATTAATCAAAAACCTTGAAAGCTTGAAATCATCCTCAGGATGGGATTAACTGACATTTTAGAGCAAGTGCAGCAGAAGTTATGATGGAAAATTTCATTCCATTTTCTGCCTGTGAATCTATCTGTGAATTGAATATTGTGTGCTCCAGAATGTTTCTTTTAATCCAATTCCAACCTTTTAAATTCAAAACAACCCATTATCTCAACATTTTTAATACTAATTGTCAATACATTCAATATATATGTCTTTTACTCTTTTCCAACAATTGCGTAATTTATCACTATGTGAAACAAGTGATTTGTAGCACACTTGATAAAGAATAATTGAAATGTTTTGGATTCCCTTTTGGAGCACAATTATTTAATGACTAAAACTATGCTTGAACTGCTAGATGTTGGTTTCACATCAATCAACCTTTCAAAAAAATAACATGCAGGTAACAGAATATGAGGAGCTTAACAAATAATCTAGATGTGGCTCTAATACATTAAATAGTGCACCTAATGTCTCGTTTCATATTTATGTGTGAAACTTACAAATTTTTAGCTGGAAAGAGGTTGATATTTAAATATGTCAGCTTTTATTTTCATCATAGCAGAGAGAGAAAGTATTCACTCATTAATTACAAACTCTTGTTCAGTTTATAAACTTGTCTGTCTGCTCTACTTATAATATCTTAACAAATTATTGAAGAAATGATTGTTCCTGAGTTTATGCATTTAATTATGTACTTATTTTTAAAATCAAGGGCCTTTCTACAGATTGTTGATATCACTAGTAGAATATGTAAATGTCACAGTATCACAGTATTACCAAGGTTGGAAGAGACCTCATAGATCATCAAGTCCAACCCGACACTGGAAATGTCCAATGAGACTGGCAAAAGTTTAAAATTTTACTTTCTGCATTCTAAAGCGTGAACAGCAAATATTTGTTACTGAGTAGTGACTACTGAGAAGCTTGTATAATGCCTCTTTACATGCTTAGTTTTCCCTTAAGAATCCATCCCTTCAAAGCGTTTGATCATGTGCTTTACAGGAACATGAATAAACCATATATATAATAGAATCATAAAATCATTCAGCTTGGAAAAGACCCTTGGGATCATTGAATCCAACCATCAACCCTAATCTGCAAGTTCACCCCTAGACCATATCCTCCAACACCACATCTAAGCGTCTTTTAAACTCATCAGGGATGGTGACTCAACCACCACCATCGGCAGCCCATTCCAGTGCCTGATCACACTTTACGTGAAGAATTTCTTCCTAATGTCCAATTTAAACCTACCCTGTTGGAGTTTGAAATGATTCCCTCTAGTTCTGTCACTAATTACCTGTGAGAAGAGACCAGCACCAACATCATCCTAATGAGAATTATCAGCTATATTCTTCTATGTATGTCTCATGCTGCTACTCAGTGAAAATGAATATAACATTACGTGTAAGCATCAGAAAATACCCGAAATTTCATATTCAAAAAGCCATACGCCAAACTTCAGCACCATTTTCACTGTTAATAATGGCGTTTTTATGCATTTCTCCAGGCTTGGCTGAAATAAATAAACAAAGTGTTTGTTTTCCTCACTTGAGAGTGTCTAGTTGTTATGAAGATGATCTAGATTGACATTGAAATATCAAGAACCTGCAGAGTATATGACACTGCTCTAAAACACAGATTCCTCCTTTACAAACTGAAGTGCAAGAACTAGAAGAGCGCACAATTTGCCCTCGGAGTTTTTTGGTTATATATTTATTTACACATAGAATTTCATAGTGCACTTGAAATTAAAAAGAAAAACCAAAACCCAATTTTTTGTGCCCTAAATTGTCTATCTGTAAGTGCCTTAATTTGGACAGCATTCAGAAAGAGAAAACCACCATATCACAGATAATTTAACAATTCTCCAAATAAAGATACATGCTCCAACATTTTTGCTAAATCTGTAAAGTTATAGAGAAATTGAAAGTACAAATGAATCCTTTTCCTTTGTACACAGTGATATGCAGCTGTATACAACATCTCAGACTCTGTATATCTTTAAACTACACAGTACAAACACTTAAAGTATTATTTCAGTTTCGCCCCTTTCTCCTCTTTATTGAGACTGGCAGAGTGAACGTCAGTTGCAACATGTTCCCTTCTATTTTTCTCACTATGACAATAATGATAATAAACACCCCTGTAGTTTCTTACAAGATTTAGACTTGCAGGGTTCATAGGATCATAGGACCACAGGATGTTAGGGGTTGGGAGGGACCCAAAGAGATCATCGAGTCCAACCCCCCTGCCAGAGCAGGACAAAACTATCTAACGCAGATCACAGAGGAACACATCCAGGTGGGCCTTGAAAGTCCCCAGAGAAGGAGACTCCACGACCTCCCTGGGGAGCCTGTTCCAGTGCTCTGTGACCCTCACAGCAAAGAAGTTCCCCCTTGTGTTGAGGCGGAACCTCCTCTGCTGCAACTTACAGCCATTGCTCCTTGTCCTATCACAGGGAGCAAGTGAAAAGAGCCTGTCCCCCCCCTCCTGGCCAGCCTTCAGGTACTTATAAACATTGATCAAATCTCCCCTAAGTCTTCTCTTCTCCAGACTAAAAAGCCCCAAGTCCCTCAGCCTCTCCTCATAAGCCATGCCCTCCTGTCCCCTAATCATCCTCGTAGGTTCAGGCTTGGCCAAGAGGACATTTGTGGGAGCTCTAAGATGGACCTTCACACTCAGACCAGTATGATCTCTCAAAAGCCATTTATTAAACAAAGCCGCTAACTTATATAGACTTCCACATAACCTGCCCCACAGGCAATGGGATTGGACAGACGGCACGCCTCTATGTTCCTATTGGAACAAGCTAGCTGTCCATACACCTGCAGATGGCAGGTAGCTCACCCCTGTTTCCTGTGCATCTCTCTAAACCATCCCCTGCTGCGTTTTGCTGTTAAACAAATTCCTCCAGCATAAGGACTGGATTGCTTACTCACTTATGTTCCCTTACACCCACCTATTTACTTTAACTTTATATGACTTCTATATTCTATAGTGAATATGTAACCCGAATCATTCTTGTAGGCCTGTGATATTGCCAAACTAATAAACCATAATTCTTTTCCCTCTTTCCTACACAATCAAAAACTTATTTCTGTCAACCAGTTAATACTAGAGGGAAAAAGGCAAGAAAGTTATATCACCTCCTCTAACATATTCTGGCCCTCAAAATGTAAGAAAATCAAGACAAGCTTTGAAAAAACAATGGGTTTTGACCCCAATAGAAAAGAAGAAAAGCAAAGACTTCCTTTTCTGAGGCTGTGCACATTAACCATTTCTTAAAAAGCATCATGCATTCCTGACAACTAGCTACAGACCCGAAAGACTGCATCACTGTATAAGTCTGAGCACGTTTCCCAAATGAATTCAGAGATACAGCTATTTGCACCAACCAGTGAAGTCATATAATTAGATTATCTGCTCTGTTGTGCAGGTGGATGGGCTTTTTTGAATCACAGGTAAGTAACTTCCTTTACGGATCAACTCATATATGCTATCTTTAAAGATAATGCAATGGCATGTGAAATTCAACCAGGAGCTACCCTGACTTTTTACAAAGTTCGAATAGTCCTTGAGAATTTAACCACATTAGTCAGATTCCGTGGTCTTCCAACCTAAAAGAAGAATCTCCCTTGTCTCTGTAAATCAGCCCAAGATACATTTTGTCAGTGTCCCATTTATAGTTAATATCATAGAATGGTCAGCTCTATTTGTCTGTAAAATGGGGGCTCATGGTAATTAATTTACAGAAATTATCAAATACTGTGCATGAGCTTTTTGAAGCTGGATCAGCACAAAAACTGTACTCAAAATTGATTTTGCTTTTCCCTAGATAACTTGAAATAGATACTCTGTAATCTTATTGCCAGTCCAGAGTTTCTTAAAATGTAGAATTTCATTTTGAGAACAGCTTAAAGATGAATACTTGTTTTGAGTCTGACAAGTCTCATTTTGCCCATGACAGCATCTAGCTGTTAAACAGAAAAATGAATTGGAAGTGGACAACTGATGTGAAAACCCAATTCCATTGCTTTGAAAAAAGAAACAAATAAGGTCTAGTTAGGTTGTGATTGTAGCAGTCTTATTTTATTACTGTGTTACGCTTTATAGGACAGCAGTTCCCATGCTAATAAATAAAAACCTTTGACACTGGGCTATGTTACTTATCATCTGTTTGCATAAATATGTCAGACAAGTGAAAGAACCACGGGACTAATTGAGCTGAAACATGAAGCAACACACTGCAGCATTCCAGATGTCTATGACTATTCACTTCAGCTCCTTTCAGAGCTCAAAGCAACACTGTCAATATTGAGAGGCAGATTTTGTTTCCTGCATACCTACTTGCGTTTTCTAGAACATTGATAGTGTTCCACTAGAGATATTCACTACCACAATTGTCTTTGGAATGTCATGTTCCATTGTAACTTGAGATTTGTCTTTTGTTACATTGTCCCATAGCTGGGAAGGCGAAAAGCAGGGCAGATGAAACCAGCAGAGCTAGCAATATTTCTGGCTGGTATTGCCACATCAATGGCAGCAGTAGAGTCAGTAACCACCAGCAACAGAGCAGCTAATCCTTCTGAAATTATTTAGAAGGCTTTAGGGAAAGAAAATTGAATTGAAAATGCAATTAGGATATCACCTCATGACTGCTTTGTGTGATCATTATTTGCCTTTTAAAGTAGAAAATAATTCACAACTTTGTTTAACCTGGTGAAATGACCATGTTACAGATTTGGTGAAATCATGTTTGCTTATGGCCTTCCTGCATCAAACTCTCTTTCAGCATATAAGGAGTTAACGAGTCTCAGCTGCAGGAATGCTTACATTTCCCTCCTGCTCACAGTGCCCACGGCAGGGTTTGGAGGTTGGTGGGGTGCTGAAGGGGAGAGGTAGATGCTGCATGGGTCAAGCTGAATAGGTGGAGTAGGCCAGACAAATTTGGGGGTCCTTATTTGGGGACAAGATATTTCTTTTCCCCTCTTCTTGGTACACCCTCTTCGTTTGTGTGTCTTGGAAGTCTGGTTTTAGTTTTGTCTTGGCCCGTATCACACTGCAGCCTGCCTGCCCCTCTGTGGCTCTCTGTCCACCCTGGGGGGTGGGAGGACATTTTTCAAGGCACAGTTTGAATTGGGCCTAGCCAGAGAGGTCAAAGGGAACATCAAGAATTTCTACAAGTATATGAATGGTAAGAAGTCGTCTAGGGAAAGTGTGGGTCCCCTCAGAAAGGAAACAGGTGAGATGGTCACAAGCGACATGGAAAAGGCAGAGGTTCTCAATGACCTCTTTACCTCAGTCTCCACTGCAAAGGCCTCCAGCTACACTTTTGGAGTCATGGAAAATAATGACATGGACTGCAAGGAAGAACTGCCTCTCATAAGTGAAGTTCTATCCCTGGTTCGTTATCACCTGAAGAAACTGAAAGTGTTCAAGTTCATGGGACCTGATGGGATACAACCACGGGTCCTGAGAGAACTGCCAGATGAGGTTGCTGAACCCCTCTGTATTATATTCCAAAAGTCATGGCAGTCTAGTGAACTGACTACAGGCCAGTCAGTCTGGTCCCTAGGCACCTCTCCTGATGCCCACAACTTAGCAAAGATGATGGAGAGTGGCTTAGCAATGACTTCCGCCATCTCCCTTAGTACGCGCTGGTGTATCCCATCAAGATCCATGGATTTGTATACATCTAGTGTGATCAACTTTTCCCTAACCCAGTCTGCATCATCCAAGACAAGCTCCTCTCTTGCCTCAACTTCCTTTGGAGCCTCAGTAGTCTGTGGTTTCACATCAGGACTGCCTCCAGAAATATATACAGAAGCAAAGGTCTTCAGTACCAGTGGCAACTGGGGAGGTGTGCCAGGCAAGGGTGGTACCCGCCTTCTGCCATGACCCTGCACTTGGCTCCACTCACCCCTTCTACTTGGGCTTCTGTCCTCCACCTTAGAACTATAGGATAAAGGCCTCTTCTGAATCTGGCTCTTATTTAGCTGTTGTTCAGACTGCTGAGCCTGGCTCCAGCAGTCTACCTCTATTTCAGCCTCTCTAGTTCTCCTGAGCCTTTCTAGTTCAGCTTGCAGCCTTTCAACCTCATCTTGCAATTGTGCCGCCCAGTCAAGCAGATAATCTACCTGCTCGCACCGTACGCAGCCATGAAGATGAAAAAAAACGCTGCTTTCTTGATAGCCTGTTATCTGCACAGCCTCATCTTGTTGGGGCACCTCTGTTTGGGTTCCCATACCCATGTACAGTGGTGACAGAAGCCTGGTCTTCCTCTGCTGTCCTGTTGTAACATTTTTTTTTTCCCCCCCCGGAAGCTAAATCGACTGAAGCAGCTGCTCTCCTGCTGCTGCATGCAGTCTGAGCCCAACTTCCATTTTCATCTTCCTTAAAGAGCTCCAGCTCTGCATTCTCTGGGGTGTCTGCATGGTAATGCTGCGAGAGCACGCTAACCCCAGTGGCTGCCTCATGGCTCCCCCAAGCTTTGCTGTTCAGAGAACCCCCAGATCACCCAGAAACCTTGATAAAATATCTTTCGAGGACCAGTGTTCTCGCTGCTGCATGCAGTCTACATCCCAAATAGATATTAAATTTAACAAAACCTAAATGACTTTGAAGTGTGCTATCCCTGTAGTACACTCAACTTCCAGAGAGCAAAGAACATCCAATTTTGAGTGTTGAACTAAGAGCAATGAATGAGAAATTCATATTGCAGCTGGTGAGAGCCTGCAAGGTGTTGTACACTGCTAGACCTCCTGTTTATGAACAGATAAAGGCTGATGGAAGATGTGGTTGTCAGAGGTTATCCTCACACAAGCAACCATCATAATGATAGAATTTTCAGTACATGGTGAAGTTAGGAGGGCCATCAGCAAAACCTCTACCTTGGACAGCCAAAGCGCCAACTTTGGTCTATTCGGGATGCTGGTTCAGAGACTCTTTGGGAAGCAGCCCTCAAAAACAAAGGGGCCTAGAAAGGCTAGGCTTACTTTAAGAATGAAATTATGAAGACAGAGGAGTAGGCTATTCCTATATGCCAAAAAACAAGCCAGCAGGGTAGAAAACCAGACTGGTTGAACAGGGAGTTTTGCAAGAACTCAGGAAAAAAATACAGTGTATCAACTTTGGAAAGAGGGGCAGGTGAATCAGAGAGTGTTTAAGGATATTGCAAGGTCATGTAGAAAGAATATTAGACATGCAAAGGCTTATTTAGAATTTAATCTGGCCAATTCTGTTAAGGATAATAAAAAGTGCTTTTATAAATAACTTAACAAAAGGAGGGCCAGAGAAAATATTCAGGCAGAACATACTAAGGAAAGACAAGGAAAAGGCTAAGGCACTTAACACATTCTTTGTCTCAGCCTTTACAAAATGCTTGGCTATTCTCAGGGTAGCTGGGCTCCTGAGCTGGTAGACAGGGATGGGGAGCAGAATACCCCTTCCATAATCCACGAGGAAGTAGTTCGTGACCTACTGGACAGCTTAGCTCTTACGTCTATGGGTCCAGATAGGATTTATCTCAGGGTAGTTAAGGAGCTGGCACAAAAGTTAGCTAAGCCACTCTCCACCATTTATCATCAGTTCTGGATAACCATGGAGGTCCCAGATGACGGGAGGTTGTCCAATGTGGTGCTCACAAAAAGGGCTGGAAGAAGGATCAAGGGAACTACAGGCCTGTCAGCCTGACCTCAGTGCCTGGCAAGGTTATGGAGTGGGTGATCTTGATGCCATCTAGCGGCATGTACAAGGCAACCATGGGATCAGGCACAGTCAGCATGGGTTTAGGAAAGGAGGGTCCTGCCTAACCAATCTAACCTTCTTCCATGACTGGGTGATCCATCAAGTGGATGGAGGGAAGGCTGTGGATACGGTCTACCTAGACTTGAGCAAAGCCTTCGACAGAGTATTCCACAGCATCCTCCTGAAACAGCTGGCAGCCCATGGCTTGGATGAGGGGTTTGAGTCTACCCTAAGTAAATTCGCAGATAACATGCAGATAAGTTCAGGGAAGAGTGTTAACTTGCCAGGGGGCAGGAAAACGCTGCAGAAAAATCTGGACAACAATATGAGATTCAACATGACAAACTGCAGAGTCCTACACTGTGGCCACAATAACCCCAGACAGCTACAGACTGGGGGAAGAGTGGCTGGAGAGCGCCTAGCAGAAAGGGACCTGGGCGTACTGGTTGACAGGCAGCTGAACATGAGCCAGCAGTGTGCTCAGGTGGCCCAGAAGGCCCATGGCATCCTGGCTCATATCAGGAATAGTGTGGTCAGCAGGACTAGGGATGTAGTTCTCCCCCTGTCCTGATGAGGCCTCACCTCAGATACTGGGGGTAGTTCTGGGCCCTTCACTTCAAAAATGAGATTGAGGAGCTGGAGCAGGTCCAGAAGAGAGCAACGAAACTGGTGAAGGGGTAGAGGGTAAGTCTGATTGGGAGAGGCTGAGGGAGCTGGGGTTATTTAGCCTGGAGAAGAGGAGACTCAGAGAAGACCTTCTCCTTCTCTATTACTACCTGAAAAGGAGGTTGTAATCAGGTGGGAGTCAGGCCTTTCTCCTAGGCAACCAGTGCCAGGATGATAGAGCAGGGCCTGAAGCTGCACCAGGGAGGTTTAGGTTGGATATGTGGCACTTAGTGCCATGCTCTAGCCAGTGTGGTGGTGTTAGGTCATAGGTTGAACATGACAATCTCAGAGGTCTCTTTCAGCCTCAATAATTCTGTGATTTCATGACTTTGTGAATGAAGGAGATGGAGGGAAACTGAAGCTCTCTGGGTAGAATCTAGGACTAAGAAATAACTGTGTAAAGAAATAAAGGGGGAAAATATGATGTGACAACAGAGTTACTGAATCTGTTTGCTACTTACATGCAGAAGAGACTAATTTGGGAAAGGAATTAGCTTACGGCTAATGAAACATTTCTACACTGTGGTGAGTTTACTCCTGCCAGCAACTAAGCACACATCTCTTTACCTCACTCACTTTACCTCCTCCATCAAGGGAGAGTATTGCAAGAGCAAAAATGAGTTAAAAAGTTGTGAGTCGAGTAAAGAAAGTTTAAGAGTTCAAAGAGAAAAAAAATGTAGGAAAAACCCTCCACGTGATTCAGAGGTATCAATTGCTACCGCCCCTGCAGCAGACCAATCCCAGCCAGCCTCCTGGCAGTGGTTATCTTGGAAATTCTACACAGTTTTCATTTCCAAGCCTAATATTATGTTATGGAACATTCCTTTGGTCAGTTTGAGTCATATGTCTCAGTTGTGTTCTCTCCAAACTTCTTGACCACCTCCAGCCTACTTGCTGCAGAGGAGAGAATGAGAAAAAGAAAAAGCCTGGTAGCTATGTAAGCATTGCTCAGCAGTAAACATAACTGTGAAACACAGCACTGCATGGGCTGCTTTGAACGTGCTCTGGCATGACAAAGTCGAAATTACACATTAGCATTTCTGCTATGACAATGATTAATGTAACTGAAAAGCAGAAAAGAAAACAATTCTGTAATATATTTTAAGTGCCTAAGTGCTCCTGATCTTTCATATGCAAAAATGTGGATTAAATTTACAATCTGTTCCCATAGATGCAATACAGTAATGTCCAAGCAGGTGGTGTTTCTTCATGGTATATTTTCAATCTTAACACAAGTGTTGGCTGTTTGTGACAAAGGAGTTAATTTAGCTTCTGGTGTTTTGTACTGAGGATGCATTTTCAGATTTCTGAGAACAATGCTTGGTAGAATTGAGAAAGAAGCATGACTTCCTCATGTGATTCCGGAAGCATGAAGGCAAAGCTGATATGGTACTAAAAAGTAGCACCCTGAAGAAAAGAATATAAGCCACAAGAAATGTCAGCTTAAAGAAACCACACTGTTTCACTCTTGTTACTTTGATAATTCACTGACTTTATAGCTCCTGTAGCACAAACATTGTGCATCAGAGTTCAGTTCAAAAGCATTAAAATAAGGAAGATATGCATAAATATTTCACTAGTCTCTTTTGGCTATGCAGAATTTCTTTCATGTTGTGAGCCTGAAGCAGAAAATATTATGACAGTAAGATGAAAGAAATCAAATGAATGGTTGTATCAGCAGAACAATATGGACCTTGAGATAGAATTATTTCCTGTCAGATTAAAACTTTTCAGAATTAAATATTTTTTATCACCATCGTATGTAGTAAAACTTACTTTACTTTGATAAATGACAGTGATCTTGTCACTCTTACCTGACTTAAGACAGCCTGTATAGCAGAAATATACATAGAAGCCAGAGCACCATAGTTACGGTCTCTTCTTTTTCGACTGTGCTGATGTACAACAGAAAACTTAGCAAGGTATTTTGGTGTTTTTCTGGATTGTTCTTTCTGTCACTATTTTTACAATTATGCAGTTAAGTAACCTTTTTCTTTCTTTAAAGAACAACCTGTTTTATCAATTTAGGTAGAAGGACATACAGGTTGAATAATCCCCTCCCTCTAAATCAGCAACTACTCTGCTTCTTCCAAATGTTACCCAAATATTATTTCCATTTTAATCCCTTCTTAGATTTTTTTTGGTCCAATTCTGAAAATACTTCAAGCTCCATGAAAAGCTGAACATTAGCCAACAATATTTTCTTGCAGTCCAGAAAGCCACCTGCATCAAAGGAAACATGGCCAGCAGGTTGAAGGAAGTGATTCTGCTGTTCTACACTGCTCTGGTGAGATGTGCATTCAGGTCTGGAATATTCAACATGAGGACATGAATCTGTTGGAGTAAGTCCAAGGAAAGCCACAACAATAAGTACAGAGATGGAACACCTCTACTATAGTGAAGGACTGAGAGAGTTGGGGTTGTTCAATGCACATTATTGAGGAAATTGATACGTTGTCCAAATGTTGTGTAAATTTTTTAAACTTTTTCCAAATGAAGAAAGAGTGGTGGACTCAGACTGCTGTGAAGCTGATAAATTAGCTGTCATCTAACAAAACAGCACTGACACTTTGCAGTTCTGCTCAGAAGAGCAGCAGGAAAAAGTAGTTCCAACGTGACAGGCTAACAACTGACAGGCAGATGCAGATGCTATGCCAATATAGTTGCAATTATTTTCCAAAAGCATTTTGCAACGTAAAGAACAAATTCAGTGTAAGTAAAACAGTATAAGACCTTCTATCATACTCTGAAGACATTATCCCACTACCTGGTTTTAGAAAACCAGGACCTGAATGCATACTCAATATGTGTGAACTATTCAGCTGATGTTAAACCTTAAAACTGCAATATTGGTCTCTAGGAAAAGTAAAAGTCTCCTTGTAGGAGGTGGAAAGTCTTGGACTCTTTGGGGTATCTGTATTCTACAGCACATCTTCACTGCATATTTCTTTCTTTAATTAAAATTGGTTTAATGCTTTTTATGTCCCTGAAGTGTGAATTCACCAACCTGCAAGGCTGGAAGGCCTTCATAATTTACATACATTACCTAAATCTTTGGATAACTTCATTTTGCCAAAATATTTATTGCTCACATTTGTATTTTAACTAAGCCGTGCATGGGACTTATCCAGTGAAGCAACACAGAATTATAAGTGCTTGTATTTAAATTTTGTACAAATACTTAATTTATACAGAATTGCAATTGCTAAATGTACTTTGTTTATTTGTCAGTCTTCAGTTTTAAAAAAATAACACAATTCAATGCCAATTTAGCCTACAGTATGAATATTCGCTTTGGATAATAATTAATGCTCTATAATTGTATATGATAATTATTTAATGGCAGTTTCAGCATCTTAGCTATATAACAATTCATTTTAACGATCTATAATGCAATCAGATGACATCTTGTTTTACACTTTTTAATAGATGCTTTCTTTTGGTTATTTTACACATTATATATGCAAATTATGTTTTAAATAACTAATTATGCACATTGTTTTGTTCATAGCTACAAGTGAGGCTTTTCTTCACAAATATATTTAGGCAGTAGTTCTCTTCACAGCAAGATTTATTTATAGAACTTTAAAAGATATTTCAAATCCTGCAGTGATGAAAGGTTGTTTATAAACACCAAGTATCATTTACTAACCTGATTTCTAAAGCAATTTATACAATTAGTGAAACACTACTGTAGAATTGTATTGCATAGGGAAAATTCCTGAAGATCCTAAATTTTATACCAGTTGGACAACTCTGTATTATTGCATTCTATGACAGGATGAAGTAAATCAGTCATTATCCCTTGTGATATATAAAATCTTTATAAAAGTGTTAGAGGTTAATCTGTAGTAGATTCTCCAATTTCTTCCTGTAATACTCAGCAAAAGGGGAGAGTTATTAATTTCTAATTAAACATTAGGTAAAAGGTGTAATGCAACATACTAGGTTTTATGTATTTATGAACAACTGTAAATATATATGTGTGTATGTATACATATGTAACAATCTTATATTAAAGATCCCAGAATCCACAGCTTATCTTATTACATAAAAGTGTCAGTGCTGAAATATTACTTTCTTCTTTTTTCTTAATATTTAATAGACTATTTCACATGCGCTCAGTATTTCTGAGACTTTCTGATATAAAATCAAGTGTTTGCAGGACATGCTAGGTCCACCTGATTTTGTAACTAATACATCATAGAATCACAGACTCCCTCCAGCAGCTCTGTGTCCTTCTTGAA
>VXBP01003018.1:40710-72119 GCA_013400115.1 Rhinopomastus cyanomelas | reverse complement strand
CGTAATGATTCTATGATTCTATGATTATATGATTCAATCAGGAAAAATAATTATGAGGAAGCTTGTACTGGGAAGTCCTGTGCCATAGTTTCCTACAACACTGGGTGATTTTTTTTCCAAGCCACCAGCTATTTTTCTGCCACACAGTGCAGACCCTTCAAAAGCTAAGGCACACAGAGGTTAACAAGACAATAGGCTTGGTACCTAAAACCAGGTTTAGAAGATCAGCTTTGAAACTTTTAAAATGTGACTTTTTTTCCCCGTGGCACAGAGTGAAATTGCTGAAAATATCCAAATGAGCCATCCCCCGGCTGTACAAGAAACAGACCAAAATGCACCTAACGAACAGCTTGCTGAAATGAAAAATGCTGTTATAAAACATATGTTTTTTGCTGCGGTAAGTGACAACCAGCTAATGCTTTCTTAGTGTGAAATACGTGTTATTGAGCTTCTCTTTCATTACAGCACGGAGCTAATAACATAGATGCCTTAACATCCTGCCTTTTAATCTGCAGTGCTTAATAAATCCCGTATTTACTGCATCTACTACCACCAGCTTAAATAGAGTTTACTAGTGGTAACTGATAAGCCTGGGGATGTGCGGGAAATGGTGGAAAAAATCCTTGGTGTAATATATGAGATGAGTGCAGGGTCCACAGTTACCCCCTGCAGCTACAGACTAGGGGATGAGTGACTGCAGAGCAGCCTGGCAAGGAGGGACCTGGAAATACTCAGTGACAACCAGCTGAACAGGAGCCAGCAGTGTGCCCAGGTAGCCTGGAAGGCCAATGGCATCCTGGCTTGGATCAGCAATGCCACACAAAGCTGTGGGGGACAAACGCATGACACAGTATTTATTTTCAGCCTACCCTAAACAAAACAAAGCAAGCTTATTTTATTGCCTCAGTCTCTTTTTTTCATGCTTCTACTTATGTGCCTTTTGCTTGTTGGACAGAACCCCTTTCACGCACCCAAGTCTTTTCAGCATCTGTGAGCCCAGTCAGCAAGCAAGCAGAGTGTACATACTTAGCAAACTCTCTCCGGTCCCCTACACCCAGGTGCCAGCACTGTTTTCATTTGTGGTCTCTGTTATCTTGTTACCGTGACACTTGGTTCTCCTAGCCAGCTAGCCACATTCATTAGCTGAGATGTTTAACCCTGCAGTTGCCTTCTGCCACAGTCCCCCATTTTGTATTGATAACAAGTATTGATTTCACAGACTTGTCAATGAAATGCTGAACAGATTCCATAAAACACAGTATTCATAATGCATATGCCCTCACAAGCCAACCCCACTTTAATTATGGATTTTATCCACCCCATTAAACCCCAACCATTCAGCAATTTACTTAACCATTTTTCATCATTAGCTTACAGCAAACTCCTTTTCATAGGGTCTCTTGGCTACACCAGTAGATTTATATGTGTTATTTTTGGTTAATAGTTTAGCAAACTATTAGTAAAATACACAGTTGTATCAGGTTGTCGCTCTGGTGCCTCAGTTTACTCAGTTTGCCTCCACTTTAAAAGCATAGCTGTAGATCTTCAAGGGCAGAGATGTGTGCAACCCACTTAATATCCACACAGCAGTAGTGTGGCCAGGGGGACTAGAGATGTAATTCTCCCAATTGCATTCTGGGAGCTGGTGTCCAGTCATAGAATCATTAAGGATTGGGAGGGACCTCGAAAGATCATCTAGTCCAGTCCCCCTGCCACCGCAGGACGACGTAGACCAGGGTCCTCAAACTTTTTAAACAGGGGGCCAGTTCACTGTCCCTCAGACACTGTCAAGGGCCGGGCTATAGTTTAGGAAAAAATTAACGACTTCCTATGCACACTGCACATATTTTATTTGTAGTGGTGCGCAAAAAAACAGGAAAAAAATGCAAGATTTTAAATGAAGAATAATTGTAACCAACAAAAACAAATAATATTTCAATGTGGACTATGGACCTGATTTTGGCTAATGATGGTGTGCATGCTTCCCACTGGTGCTGGCTGGTTTGTGCTGCATGGCTTGTCCTGCCTGGGAGCTAGAGGGAGAGACGGGGGAGCCGCCCACCTCGCTGATGCCGCTGCCCCTCTTCTCAGCCCAGCCAAAGTCATCTGCGGCTGCTTGGTTCCCCCCCCCACCCCCCGGGTTGGGGGGATTCTGTAAATACCGGTGGGCCACACTGGAGACCCTGGGGGNTGCTTGGTTCCCCCCCCAACCCCCGGGGTTGGGGGGATTCTGTAAATACCGGTGGGCCACACTGGAGACCCTGGGGGCCGTAGCCAGCCCACGGGCCGGGGTTTGAGGACCCCTGACCTAGACCAAGTCACACAGGAACATATCCAGGTGGGTTTTAAACACCTCCACAAAAGGAGACTCCGCAACCCCTCTGGACAGCCCCTTCTAGTGCTCTCTGGCCCACAGTGTAAGATATTTCAGTGATTTAAAAATCCTAATGGTGTTTTTAAACCAATTTACGTAGCTAAGGAGCTAATAGGCAGAAATAAAAACAATACAGGGAGGGTTTGAAAAGAAACCACTTAATGAATTGCAGGAGAATCATCGAATGGCCAGGGTTGGAAGAGAGTTTGAAGATCATCTAGTTCCAGCACCCATGGAGAGGCAGAGACACACACCTTCACTAGAGCAGGTTACATATAAACCCCATGTAAGAGACATTTGCACACAGAGGTTCATCACAGTGTTCTTGCATAACTGAGGCAAAACCTCTGTCCAAACCCTAAAAAGGGAAAGAGACTTCCAGCCATTCCTGCTTCTGTGAGACTGTGATGCCCACCAAGTTCATACCTGTGTCCCTTGGGATCAGTGGGTAATCTGAAGTCACAGAATCAGAGGATCACAGAACATTAGGGATCAGAGGGGATCTCAAAAGATCATCTAGTCCAATCACCCTGTGACAACAGGATCACCTAGACTGAGGAACGTATCCAGGTGGGTTTTGAATGTCTCCAGAGAAGGCCAGGTTGGCTGGAGCCCTGAGTAACCTGCTCTAGTGAAGGTGTCCCTGCCTGTGCAGGGGAGTTGGAGCTGGATGATCTTAAAGGTCCCTTCTAATCCTGGCCAGTCTATGATTCTGTAAGAGTATTTGCCATAACTAAACATAGCAATAATAGTAAAACATAAGACAAGGGGTGATGGCTTGAAGCTGGAAGAGGGGAGAGTGAGGCTGGACAGGAGAAAAAAAGCCTTGAATGTGAGGGTCGGGAATCCCTGGAGCAGGCTGCTCAGAGAGGAGATGGAGGCCCCATCCCTGGAACTATTCAGGGTCAGGTTGGATGGGGCTCTGAGCAATCTCTTCTGGTTAGTGCTGGCCCTGCTTGTTATAGGGGGGTTGGACTGGATGCACTTTGAGGATCCCTTCCAACTGAGGACACTGTATGAATCTATGTTTTTTGCATCTACTGTCTTACTTTCATGTTGCAGGTAACATCCAAAATTTGCATTTTGCCATAGAAAAAACCCGATAACTATTTGTTTTGAAACATTTAAGTAGACCAAATCTAGTAAAAATTGTCTTTACATAAACAAGAAGCAGGCAATAACTGGAAAAACAGTGACAAAACTCATTCTTTTTAATTATATTAATTTCCTGTTAGGAAATTAACTTTCCTTTGTTTCATAATTTTATCAATTCAAATATTAGAAATAGTAAAAATATAAATGGATGGCTACGTTGAATGTTTAACTTAAAACACAGGTTGCTGTTCTGTGGGGTCTGTACAGCATTTATTGAATGAGGTTGCTGGCATCCAGTCTGCAGGCTGAATTTGTTATGTTTTACAGGCCATGAAGCAAAGATTTGCTGCGAAAGAGCCACTGAACAAATGTGGTAAACAGGTAAGGATCCTGATGAGGAGAGCATTTCTTGCATGTATGGAGTTTTATTATGAAGTATAATTTCGCTTTCATACTGAAATTAGCTGTCAAAAACATCTTAAAATGCTTAGGTTACACAAAACTCTTACAGGGTGACTGGAATGCTCTTGGGTTTTGCTTGTTCTTACAGGGCTTTCAGTACTGTAATCTTTATTGCAAAGAAATGATGAGGGGAGTGGAACACCTCTCTTAGAGGAAAGGCTGAGGGAGCTGAGTCTCTTTTAGCTTGGAGAGAAGGAGACTGAGGGGTGATCTCATTAATGTTGATGAAGATGTGAAGGGTGGGTGCCAGGAGGATGGAGCCAGGCTCTGCTCAGGGGCACCCAATGATAGGACAAAGCAATGGGTGTGATCTGGAACAGAAGAGGTTCCACATCAGTCTGAGAAGGGACCTCTTCACGGTGAGAGTGACAGAGCACTGGAAGGGGCTGCCCAGAGGCATTGTGGAGTCTCCTTCTGTGGAGACTTTTAAAACCCACCTGAGTATGTTCTGTGTGACTGGATGTAGGGGATCCTGCTGAGGCAGGGGCATTGGACTAGATGACTTTTCAAGATCCCTTCCAATCCCTAATGTACAGTGATACAGTGAAAGAAACTTTAGTCCTGCTGGTTAAGAAGACTTCATCTTGGAAGAACAGATACATAAATATCCAAATGTGATTTAGAGCATCTTTGATTACTCAGTTTGTATTGGCCATGAAGAAAACTTCTTCCTGGAAAGGGCCCTCAGGCCTTGGAACAGGCTGCCCAGGAACAGGCTTTAATTGCCATCCCTGTCCGTGTTTCACAGGTTGGAGATTTGTAGCTCAGGAACAGGGTTTAGTGGTGGGTTGGGATGGTTAGGTTAAGGGTTCCATGATCTTGAAGGCTTTTTCTGACCTAAACAATGGTATGATTTCGGTAGAGAAGTTACAAGGTGGTATGAAGCTGTGGTTCAGTCACCAATATGTTTGGACTAGATGATCTTTCGAGGTCCCTTCCAATCCCTAATGATTCTGTGATTCTATGATTCTATGTTTGCAGCTGGTTTGTGCATCTTATCTCTGGGTTGATCCTAAAGTAGAAGAAAGATGTTACACCAGCGTAGTTGAGATCTTCAGTAGCACCTCTTACCTCTCTGTGGGTATAAAGGTTTGGAAAGCTGAGAGTACAGAGAATAAAAGGGAAATTTTATGGCAGATACAGAATTTCTTGAAAGCCGTTTAGATCTTTCTGGGTCCTCTGAAAGCTTGCAGAGTGAAGTGTTCTGCTGACATATGTGGCAAAGAGAAGGAAGGAAGCCCTGTGCCATTAAGATTTTCAGAGCTTTGAAATCCAGTGGGGTCAAACCCTGTTCTATCTGTGGTATGAGCTGCTTCTCCAATGTATTGTGTGGGAAGAGACATGAGGATATAACACGGTTACATGGCTTGTATTTTTATAATGTGCTCTCATCAATGATGCATTTCACGATTTTACATTTTTCTCCTATTTTTACAGCTCTTCAGTGGCACTAATTATTTACTGCTCCAGACTCATACTGTGGGATGCAGTCTGCACTTGTGGCAATATTAACGCTCCTTTGCTTACCTTTGCTGGCTTCTATCAGGAATTGTGTGGCCAGCAGGACTAAGGACATCATTCTCCTCATGTGCTGGGCACTAGGAAGGCCTCCCATCAAGTATTTGGGGCAGTTCTGGACCTCTCACTTCAAGAAGGAGATTGAGGGGACAGAGCCATTGCAGAGGAGCAGCAGGGCTGGGGAAGGGAGTGGAGTGAGAGGGTGATGAGGAGAAGCTGAGAGAGCTGAGTGTGTTTAGCCTGGAGAAGTGGAGACTCAGGAGGGCAACTTTCTCCCTCTCTCCAACTCCCTGAAGGAAAGTTGTGGTCAGGTGGGGTCAGACTCTTCTCCCAGGCGACCAGCACCAGGACAAGAAGGCAGAGCCTGAAGCTGTGAGGGCGGGTTTAGGTTGGATATTAGGAAGCCCTTCCTCCCAGAAAGGGTGATCAGAACCTGGACTGGCCTGCCCAGGGCAGTGGTGGAGTCCCCATGGCTGGAGGTGTTGAAGGCCAGCCTGGCTGTGGCCCTCAGTGCCCTGGTCTGGCCACTGTGATGTTGTTAGTTCCTGGTCTGGTCTGGCTGAGCTCAGAGGGCTTTTCCAGCCTCAATCTTTCTGTGCTTCTGTGATTCCAGCATAAATTTTAGGGAAGTTATTGAGTGTGTGAGTTGTAATTTTCTTCAAAGGGTAAATGTGTTCAGATATTCCAGGAAGAGAAACACATTCTGAAGCCTGCAGTCTTCTCAATGAAATCCCAGATCACTGTGTGTTTCGCTTATAATCTCCCTATTTTATTACAGTACCAACATTTCACTTGTTTCATGTAAAGTTCTGGTGTTTTTTTAAAATTAACTGTTTTTCACTTACAAAAATGTTTCACTCCTAGATTAAACATACTCTCTCCAGAGGCTCATGGCGTTTGATTGAACATTTACTGGAAGAGCATCTGTTTTCTTTAGTAATCACAGAACTTGCTGCTGGTCAGAAGTATTCTACACCTCCCATCAAAGTTCTTCATTCTCTTCTAGAATATGTCTTATCGGTGAGTATAATATTGTGAGTATTAAATCAGGAAATTGAAATTATCATTGTTATTGTTGTTACATTTAAGTTACTGGATTTTAGTATCCACCCTTCATTTCATGCTCGTCATGTTTGTGCTAAAAAGGGATTAATTTAAACATTAAAGGATTTTTTTTTTGATTGCTATTTATTTAGAAGTCATATGAATGTAGTAGAACATTTCTTGCTGCTTTTAGAAACAGCACTTGTGTATTTTTTCTTTAACCTGCAACACCGCAGATGGTTCAGTTGAGAAGGTTTGGTCTAAGCAGTGATGCCCTCACCTGGAATTTCACACTGGGGGGAGTTCACCTCCTTTCCTTCTTTTTTTTTTCCCCATGAACTCTGAATTTTGCTGGTCATAGTTCTATATTAAATCAGATACTACAGTGTCACATCCCAAGCTTAAGGTAAGGGACTGACTCAGGTTCACCTACTCACTTGAGGTTGAATTCAACACAGGCCTGCATAAAGATCACGGTTTTTCTACAGCCATTAAATTCTGAACTCCAACAGCACAGAAGATCACCAGAATTACCCAATATTGGACTTGGAGAGTACAAGAATCACTATAACTACCCAAACCTGAGCTCAGACATCTGAAGAGACCCATGGTGGGAGCTGAGAGCAGGAGAAAAGAGAGAAAGAAGCTGTGAGGAGTGGAGGTGGAAAGAGGAGCCGAGAGAGTGAGGAGGAAACTGAGAGTAGGAGAAAGGAGAGCAGAAAAGGAGGAAAAGTGAGAGACAAAGTCCCAGATAACTACTCCAGGTTCCAGCAACAAGCTCTTTTGATGTCTTCTTTCAGTCTTTCTCCCAATGTGTCCATAGGCTGGAGGAGGAAGATGATGAAACTTCCCCAGCTTCGCAGATTTTTGGTGTCTCCAGCAGTCCTTGGGTCTATCTCTCATCCTGGCTGTGGGCTGGGGCAGGCTAACCTTGAACCTTGTTATGTTCTCAGACTTTGCAGATTCCATTCCCATCCAGAGCATCACCAGGTGCAGGGGTCACGGGTTATCTTCCATTTGCTGACCACTGTGCCATCTCACTTGTTAGTCAGAGTCCTACAGAACCACTGAATAAATTGGGTCACTTGGAATTCTAAGGAATAAAGGGAATATATAAACTTGCTACTGATTTTGGATCTTTGGCTGGTGTGGAACAGCTATTATTTTCTCATTTTATTGCAGGGAAGGCCCGATACAGTATTTTGTGCTAAATTTCACCACGTTTTGTATCTTATTCTCCAATGTGATCCTCCCTGGAATTCCCCATCTATGTTAAACTACTATCTTGATCTTCTTCAGTGTCCTGTCTGTAAGACAGACACGTGGTGCTTCATAGAGATGCTCATAAGGTAAGAAAGTTTAATGAGCTGCTGGATTAAATAGTTGTTATGTTACTCCAAACTGAGGGGCAGATGAGGAGGGGTAGAATTCTTCTACATCAGACATTTTCACCAGGTTTTTTTTTAAGGAAAAAAATACATTTTCTTGTTAACCTTGTATAAAGATGGGTTTATTTTTTAATAATAATTTCTAATTCAATTAATAAAGTATCATAATCTCTGTATTACTGCTATTCTGTTCTGTAGAGGCATACACTCACACACAAATATCTGCAGTTCCAAAGTGAATTCCAGTCTTGCCAAACATGGACCTTCATGTTGTATTGATTTTTAGCCATAAACTTTGCCATCTCGTTCAGAAAGTCTGATTATATCATCTACAAATACAAGACTCAGTAGATAGGACTGGTCTGGTCTGGGTAGTCAGTCTGCACTTTTGCTTGAGAACTCTGGGGTTTTTTAATTTACATCTATAAAATTTAATGTTTCTGCTCATTTGGAAAAGAGATTTTACCTCTTCTTATTATTGTTACAAAATCTTAAGTAAGATTTATATATGCTGTTGTAACAATTACAACCAAGATGGGAATGTGTGTAATTATAATCACACCTCTAGTTGTGCAGGATATTGAATCACTTTTTGAAACAGACTGGCTCAAGTCAGAAGGGGGCTCACAGCTCATTTACTCCAATCCCCTGCCAGGGGCAGTGACACCTCTCAACCACACTTGGTTGCCCAAGGCCTCATCCAACCTGACCTTGAACACCTCCAGGGAGGGGGCAGCCACAGCGTCTCCAGGCAATTGATTCCAGAGTCTCTCCACCATGGAACTGAAGGACTTCTTCCTGAGATCTAGTGCAAACCTCTCTCCTTCAGTTTCAAACCATTTCCCATTGTCTTGTTGCTTGATCTCCTTGGGAAAAGTCCCTCTACAGCCTTCCTGGAGGTTCCCATCATGAAGGGACTGGAAGGCAGCTCTAAGATCCCCCCAGGAGTCTTCCCTGGGCTGAGCAACCCCAGCTCCCTCAGCCTGTCCTCATAGAAGAGAGACTCCAGCCCTTGGATCATCTTTGTGACCTCTGGCCTCACTCCCACAGGTCCAGGTCCTCCTCATGTTGTGGACACTAGCACTGTTTTTTTAGGAAGATGTCACACAGAAAGAATGGGGATTCATATCTCAGATAAGAATTTTGTCCTCCAGTATTTCCAAGCAGAATGCAAACACCTAACAGTCAGATACCTGGTTTGAGTAGTGGGATCCAAAAGAAAGCATTTGTACTTTATTTCATAATCCTCTCTGTCATGTTAGACGATGATTTGGCTTCACACTCTGCAGCCCTGTTGAGTGAAAGGTGTGAGCTGTTATCTGAACTAAGCTCTGTTGGATCCTGCAATGACTGTAAAATACTACAAGACTACTTTGCAGTTCTGTTAAATTCAGTTCTGTGAAATTCACTAGTTGTGCACTTCCTCAAGACAGAAACATTAAATATATTTAAATTATGTAATTTACATTATAATACAAAATTTGCATTGACAATACAAACCCCCACTCACAGTTGTTGTGTGATTTAGGTTATTTTTTGAAACTATATGTTTAAAACCATAGATCAGGCTTTAAAATCCTGAGTGTTTCCAGAGAGTGAGGTCTTTGTCAGAATTGTCAGAAGTTAAAGCTGAGCTCTTTGCTGGTAGATCAGACTGTGATTTCTGTCACCAAAATGGATCTTGTTGGTGTTTGTTTTTCAGGTCTTGCCTTTATTGTGAAGCCATTTGTCACACGGTTCCAGTTTCAGAGAGAGGAGATGAGCAGAGGAACGTTCACAAAACATTATTGAAGTTTTTCCTTCATTTGATAAAAGCTGAAGTAGAGTTTCTGACAAAAAGGTGGGTTTTGTAGGATAACGCTTAGAACTTTTCATTTTAATAGGATTATCCTTACTACCTTTTCACAATTTCACAGGCATTTTTTGGTCTACCACAAGTTGTATCCTGATTTTTGTGGTTCTAATGAAATACTGTTCTACACTGATGGCAGTTCATTTTGTAATTCTTTATTATTAGGTTTATTTCCTAATTATGTTTTAAGTCCTGTAACTTTCTACAATCTATTATTTCATTGTATAACAAGTTTCAGGAAGGATATAATTTTGCTTCTAAAAAATCTATTCTTCTCCACTTGTTGGCTGGACAGGGGAGAGAACAGATACCAAAATGTTCATGGGTTGAGATAAGGAGAGTTCTGGGCCCATCAGTTCAAGGACACAGAACTGCTGGAGAGAACTTGATCTCCTTCTACAATAGGATGACCTGACTATTGGAGGAGGGAAAGGCTGTGGATATTGTTTACCTGGGCTTTCAAAAAGACTTTAACACTGTCCCACATGGAATTCTCCTTGACAAGCTGGCTGCTCATTGCTTGGACCAGCACACAATCTGCTGGATAAAACACTGGTTGAACAGTCCAAAGAGTGATGGTTAATGGAGTTAAATGCAGCTTGTGGCCTGTCATCAGTGGTGGCCTCAGGGCTCGGTGTTGGGACCATCTCTGTTTAACGTCTTTACTGATGATCTCAATAGGGACACAGAGTATATCATTAGTAAGTTTGCAGATGACACCAAGTTAGGTGGGAGTGCTCATCTGCCAGAGGGTAGGAAGGCTGTTCAGAGAGACTTGGATAGATGGGAGCCATGGGCCAATGTTAATGGCAGGAGCTTCAATAAGGCCAAGTGCCAGGTCCTGCATCTGGGCCACTACAACCCCCTGCTTGGGGAGGTGTGGCTGGAGAGCCGTGTGGCAGAGAGGGACCTGGGGGTTCTTTTAGACAGGAAGACGAATATGAGCCAGCAGGGTGCCCAGGTGGCCAAGAAGGGCAATGGCATCCTGACCTGTATTAATTAGAAGTAGCGTGGCCAGCAGGTGTAGGGAGGTTATCATCCCCCTGTATTCAGAACTGGTGAGGCCACATCTTGAGTGCTGTGTCCAGTTTTGGGCACCTCGGTACAGGAGAGTTGTGGAGGTGCTGGAGCAGGTGCAGAGGAGGGCAATGAAGCTGATGAAGGGCCTGGAGAATCAATCTGATGAGGAGAGACTGAAAGAGCTGGTGCTCTAATTTGAGGAAGAGGAGGCTGAGAGGAGACCTTATCACTCTCTACAACTACCTGAAAGGATGTTGTGGAGAGGTTGTGAGAAGGAACTTCTTCGCAGTGAGGGTGGCAGAGCACTGGAAGGGGCTCCCCAGTGGGGTTGTGGACTCTTCTTCTCTGGAGACATTTAAAACCCACCTGGCCATGGTACTGTGTGAGTTGGTCTAGGGGATCCTGCTCTGGCAGGGGAATTGGACTTGATGATCTTTCGAGGTCCGTTCCAATCTCTAATGTTCTATGATACTCTCATCACTCACCAGTTACTGGTATGGGCAAAACAGATGTGAATCTATTACCAGTTAATGACTCACCCATCCCTTAAAGTTCAGCTTCTGATGCTCAACTTCATTATTAAATTCTTTACGTCCTCCTTCCCAGTGGTGCTGGGGGATGAAAAAAGAGGGCTGTGGTCAGTTTGCCAGTGTTGTCTCTGATGCTCCTTCCTCCTCAGTGGGAGGGCTCCGCACATTCTTCCCTTGCTCCATTGTGGGCTCTCTTCCACTGGAGACAACTTTTCATGAACTTGTATCATGAGTCCTTTCCACAGGGTTCTTCATTAACTGCCCCAGCATGGATCCCTTCCATGGAGTGAAGTCCATCAGGAACAGATGCTCCATTGTGGTCCACAGTGATATTTTGAAGCCTGACCTCAAACCTGCTCCAGTGTGGGTTTCTCTCCCCATGGATCCACAGGCGCCAGCTCTACCATGGTGTTCCTATGGGGTTGCAACCTCCTTTGGGCATGCAGCTGATCATTTATGGGATCCTGCATAGGCTGCAGGTGGATCTGTTTCTCCATGGGCTGCAGGGCACAACCTGCCTCACTATTGGCTTCACCGTGGGCCGCACTGACCTTAGTTTTCCTCTTGTATATTCTCACTCCTCTTTCTCGTCGTCTATGGTACAAGGCTTTGTTTTCTCCCTTGTCAAATCTTTTATCCCAGAAGTGCTACTTGTGTCACTCATAGACTTGGGCTTGGCCTTGGCCAACCGTGGGTCCGTCTTGAAGCTGGTGGCTATGGCTCTGTTGGATGTAGGGGAAGCCACTGCCGTGCCACACAGTCCTCATCCTTGCTCCCAAAACCTGGACACCCAAAGCACAAGGGGAGCCATTCCTTTATGTAATACTGATACAACATTTAAATTCCTTCAGTCTGCCTGTAACAGTCATCACTGTTGTAGTTACTACTCATCAGAAATCATGTCTGATTTCTCCATACTGACAACATTGCCAAAACTGTATGTGTTTTGACAGAAGACAAAGTTCCTGTCTGGTAACTGCTGTAATCAAAGTGGTGCAAAGATTTAGGCTTCTTCACTTTCTGCTTTTTCACAGGTTGCTTGAGGGCACCAGTTCACAGCACCAGCAAGTCCTACCACAGACTGTTCTGCTGAAGACCTTCTGGTCGAGAGGCGAAACCCCTGTGCTTTTTACAAAACACATACTTATTCTATCGGATTGGGTCATAGTTTCCCATCGAGAACTGAACAAGAAGAATGATGTGAGTATGAATTTTAAACTTTAAAATAACGAAGACCGACGTATGTTGAGGCTTTTTTTTTTTTTTAAAGGCTCTCCTTTGTTCATTCCTTTGTGAGGAATTACACGTAAGTATTGCGGCTGCTTGTTACAGCCGCCTTTTGTTGTGAGGCATGCTGGCTTTTGTTCCACTAAAGGAAATGAATTGATCCGTAAGATTCTCATATTGATCTGAGGAGAAGAAACGAGTCGCGAGTAGCTTGTTGGCTACATTCAGATGTTCACATGCCCCTACCAGCAGGTATTACTGTAGTCATTAGGGGCACCAGCTCAACACATCCTGTCAAACAATAAGCTGTAATGAAAGAGGTGATTATCTTATGTTATAGGAAACGTTGGAAGGAGAAGGCTATCAAAACTAAGAGGGTTTTTTTTTTTCCCTGTTTTCTACAGATATGCATCATTTTATCTTAACAAATGCCCCAGTTTTCTTCCCAAGCCCTTTAGTTTCATTTGGTCTCTTCCCTAGGCCTTTTCATAAAAATGGAATTGAAGGCAGGTTAATTGCTGTTCTGTGACCTGCTGACCAGCAGGACATTGACCTGAAAGACATTGAGTGTCCTCTATACCACCTCTTTCTTTTCAGAAGCCAGAGGCCTTGTAAAACATCTTTGACTTCTAGTTTCTCACATAAAATACAAACTTACTGCTGTCTCTGCATTCTCTTTTAAAATATTGTGAAAGCACTGAATAAATAGGTTCTTCATTCACTTTTTCAGTACAATAACAGAACAACAATAGGAAATGAAGTATTCCAGAGAAAAAAGCCCTTTTCAATATAATACCTGGTAGTTCTTCATTATGTTAAGAAAGCAGAAAGATTAAACATAATGAGAGCTTCACTCATCTTACCCAGCCAGACCTCCTACCTTTTTTGAGGGCTATCAAAGCAAGATATTCTGAAACAGTGCTTGCCTTTTATCCTTGGTCAAGATATTTAAAAAGTGCCTAAAATTAGGCTTCTATACCCATATTTATATTTAAACAGCCTACCTTTTCAAAGGTACTGAGCGCCAAGCAGGTTTGCATTCAGTTAGTGTCAGTGGCTGTTCTGTTTCTTTGGAAAATGAGGCTGCTTTCATATGTTTCCTGGTGTTGAAGCTGCAGTCTGAGAGTAGGCACCATTTTCTTTTTTCTACTGTGGCTTCTTTTGACGAGTTCCAGCACCGTAAGCCTTAGTGCCTTTTTCATGAGCCATTCTTTGCATAAGCAGAATAATCGCTCTTGTCAGATACGGTGTAGTACACGTAGGGAAAATGCACTTAAAAGAAAGAATGAAACATAAAACATAGAGGCCTATCCCTTGTTTAGATTCTATTTTCTCTATATACATACATACAAGAATTGTACTTTCAGCACAAAACCCAGATGCCTATTGCTTTTGCGGTTTGATCTCAATGCGCTCTAACGTATGGTAGCCCTGCAGATATGAGTTCTGCCCTTAAAAAGCAGCTCATTGCCTCATAATGTCTGTAGCATTGGTACCTTCTTTTCTTACAGCCTCATCTTTTAACTTTGTATTTATGTATATATTGCATTTGCTTCCCCTTTGTTACATTCTTTGGCAAATAGAGAACTATGAGGTTGAGGTTTTTTTGCATTCAAAACTCCTCATTGTCCCTTTTGTACTCTCATTAATTACAGCATGTTACTCTGATTTTTTTCCTCATATATTCATTTAAAATCCATTGACACAGTGGAAGAGGTCATTCAGACAGGCACAGCAGCAGATCCCTCCCTGTGCAGGCAGAACTATCTTTTCTCTTTCTTTTCCCCCTTTCTTTATTATTTTAGACATGCAAAAATAAATTCACAGTATTTCCTTGTTATTAAAATATCAGATACTGGTGCAGGAATAAGTGTGTTAGCTCATGGGCTATCGCCCTGCCACTGCAGGATCCCCTAGATTCTGTCACACAGGAACATGTCCAGGCGGGTTTTAAGCACCTACAGAGAAGGTGACTCCACAGACCTGCCTGGGCAGCCCTTTCAAGTGCTCTGTCATCCTCACTGGGAAGAAGTTCCTTCTCAGATTGATGGGGAACCTCCTCTGTTCCAGCTCACACTCATTTCCTTTGTCCTGTCATTGGGTGTTCTTGAGCAGAGCCTGGCTCCATCCTCCTGACACCTGCCCTTCCCATATTTATCAACATTATTGAGGTCACCCCTCAGTCTCTTTTTTACAAGCTCGAGAAACCCAGCACCCTCAGCCTTTCCTTCATCATCTTTGTGGCTCTGCACTAGACTCTCTCCAGCAGTTCCATGTCCCTCTTGAGCTGTGGGGCCCAGGACTGGACACAAGATTCCAGATGTTGTCTCACCAGGGCAGGGCAGAGCAGAGTGGGAGGAGAACTGTCTTGATCTACTAACCACCCTCATTCTGATCCACCCCAGCATGCCATTTTTGCCTTCTTGGCCACAAGTCAAGATGGCTCATGGTCATCCTGCTGGCCACCAGAATCCCCAGGTCCCTTTCTCCTATGCTGCTCTCCAACAGGTCAGTCTCCACCCTATACTGATACCTGGGGTTGTTCTTGCCTAAATGCAAGGAACCAGAGTTAGTGACGTAAAATTGGATGCCCTTGCTTATCCCAGTGTTCGTCTCCTGGGAGAAACACTGATAAAAATACGCTGCTAAGGAACATAGAGGTTCTCTCATCACTTGAGTCTTGAAATCAATATTAAATACAATCTTAATAATATCTTTTTAATTAGTATTGTTGAAATAGGTATCCAAGGAACTTTGGCCAGAAGCTTCTGGGCAAGGTTCCTTGGATTCCTATTTCAATAGGATAGCGTGTAGGGGTAGTGTAGTGTGGATCCTTCTCTGGAACCCCTGTGTCCCACCTGGGTCACCATTAACATGGTGGTTCGGAGACCCCAACTATAGTTTAATCAAAATATTTAGCTAAAGCATCAGATACAAAGGGAAGGTTTAACAAACCCACTGACAAACCTGCAGGCGGTTAAACAACAGACTCAGTTTGGGGTGAACAAGATATTTTAAGTCACTCCCCCCACTCCACACATCAGAGAAGAACTTCACATAACACAGACACACGGACATCCTCACCGTAGATGGTTTCTGCTTCTCTGAAATCACAGCAGTTGTCTGACTTCAACCTTGATTCTCATAAATCTTCAATCTTCACAGTCTCTCCAGTTGAACACAGATAAGTTAGTAGATCTTGATGGTTACTCCCACATGTCTTCAGAAACGATAACATCTTCTCTCAGCAGCAGCGACATAGCTCCTAATAGACACCGAGATGGAGCAGAAGTGAGGATGGAGGAAGGCAGGAGTCACTTGGTAGGGTAGAGGAAAGGAGGCAGAAACATTTCCTTTCAACTTTAAACCCAAACTTGACTGCAGAAAACACACAGATTAAACTTACAGATTCTGCTCAGCTTTTAAAGCAGAACAGATAGGAACTTAGGATCAAGGCTCCTTAAATTCCTATTTCAGTAATACAGAAACGTGTTATCAAGATTCATAGAATCACAGACTCATTAGGGATTGGAAGAGACCTCGAAAGATCATCTAGTCCAATCCCCCTGCTACAGCAGGATCATCTAGACCAAGTCACACAGTCAGTCAGGATAATCATTCAGGTTGGAAAAGACCCTTGAGATCATCGAGTCCAACTGTCAACCCTACTCTACAAGGTCACCCCTAAACCAGCTCTCCAAACCCTACATCTAGGTCACTTTTAAACTCATCCAGGGGTGGGGGCTCAACTACCACCTTGGGCAGCCCATTCCAGTGCCTTTCCTTTAATTCCTGTTTCAATATTACAGAAACTTGTTGAGTTTCCTCTAGTTCCTATTTCAATAGTTTAGAAGTTTCTGATTGAGGTAAGAAGAATGTTTTAGGCACTTTCAGGGCACAGTACAACCCTGAAAACATTCACACCACCTCAGAAAGAACAACTCTAAGCTAACTCTGTAATTCAAAGCACAGAAAGTTAATGTGAAAAGGTTTGCTGTAGGAGCTTTGGTGTGTACTGCACTCAATGTGAAGCTTCTGTCGCACGGTGCTTGACTTGGCAAAGCACTAGCTGGAACAGCAGTGGAAGAGCCACATTCACTGAGCTGGCAGACATCAGCTCCACTGATCTGACCTTTGTGTGCTGACACAGTCAACAGCCTCTTCCCACTTCAGTGCTCTTCTCAGTGAGATGGCTTTGATTCTCAACAGTCAGAACAAGGAAGAATGGGTTTGAGGAAAGGTTTAGCTGCATCTCATTTAATTCTCTGTGTGTGGTATGGTGGGTTGACCCCAGGTGGCCATCCCCACCTGGCTCTGTGCTCACCTGCAGCAGGATGAGGGAGAGAATATGAAGGGCAGAAAACATGGATTCAGATCCAGACAGCTGAATAAGTGAAGCAAAGCCAGACAAGGGTTCATTGAGCACTTCACATCAGCAGGCAGAGGTCCAGCAGCTCTCTGCAAAGCCAGGCTCCATCACACATAGCAGCTCCTTGGCAAGGCAAATGCTGTAACCCCAAATGTCCCCTGTTCCTCTTTTTTCTGACTTCTATTGCTCAGTGTAACGTTTATGTGGCTTGGAATAGCCTGGTGGTCACTCTGGGTCAGTTGTCCCAGCAGTGTTCCCTCCACACACCCAGCACAAGTACTGGGGAAAGTCTGATGAGGAGAGGCTGATGGAGATGGTAGTGTTCAGCCTGGAGAAGAGGAGACTCGGGGGGACCTTCTCCCTCTCTCCACCTCCCTGAAGGGAAGCTGTAGTCAGGTGGGGGTTGGGCTCTTCTCCCAGACAACCAGCACCAGGACAAGAGAGCAGGGCCTGAAGCTGCCAGGGGAGGGTCAGGTTGGATGTTAGGAAGCTCTTCCTCAGGGAAAGGGTGATCAGAGCCTGGACTGGCCTGCCCAGAGCAGTGGTGGGGTCCCCAGGGCTGGAGGTGTTGAAGGCCAGCCTGGCTGTGGCCCTTAGTGTCCTGGTTGCTGTCGTGATGTTAGTTCCTGGTCTGGTCTGGTCTGGCTGAGCTCAGAGGGCTTTTCCAGCCTCAGTCATTCTGTGATTCAGGGGAGGAAAAAGAAAAGGCTTGAGCACTGTCATACGTGGTGGCTACTCCCACATTTAATGGAAGTGCTTGGTGCTTCTTCCTTTGGAATACTGCATGTGGTCACTGTCTGGTGGTTAAAAAATGAAAATACTCTTAACGTGTTAACATTTTAGTATTTTTACAGTAGATAGTAGTTTTGAGAAATTAAATCATTCCTCCTGATTTTGTAGCATCAAGCCATTAATTTCAAAGCTTAAAGAGGAAGCTCTTGAGTAGTTGTTTTGCCAAAGTGTCAACCAGTCCTCACAGATTGGTGGTGACTGGTTTGTCTTTGTCAGAAAGACTGAGCTAAGCAGAAATAATCACAACAAATGTATTGACCAAATGTGTTTCTCTGTATTTGACTGAAAAACAGTATTAGTACTTGCAGTAGTGGGTGCCACAGCGTCAGAAGGACATTGAGGGGCTGTAGAACAGGCCCTGTGGAGAGTGGCTGAGGGATCTGGGGTTATTGAGTCTGGAGAAGAGGACACAGAGGGGAAACCTTATTGCTTTACACAGCTACCTCAAAGGAGGTTGTAGCGAGGCTGGTGCTGGTCTCTTCTCCCAAATTCCTAATGGTAGGATGAAGAGAAATGGCCTCAAGCTGCATCAGGGGAGGTTTAGATTGGATCTTAGGAAGAAGTTCTTTCCTGCGAGAGTGGTTGGGCACTGGAACAGGCTGCCCAGGGAGGAGGTCGACCCCCATCCCTGGAGGTGGTTAAAAACCAAGTAGCTGGAGTGCTTGAGGCCATAGTATAGGGGTTAGGGAGCTGTTGGACTGAGGGCTGGACTTGATGCTCCTGGAGGTCCTTTCCAGCCAGGATGATTCTATGATGATTGACAATTGTTATTTCAGCCTGCTGCTTCAAGGTCAGGTTTCACTTCCCCACTCCTTTGTTTCAGAAATATTTCACATATGAAATAATACGAGGTTGTGATTTGGAAACAACAAAAAGAATGGAAGTGCTTGTGCTTTACATCTGTATTTACTTCATACTGCATCTATATGTCCTTGATCCTGTCACTTACCTCTGTCCAACTTGTGCTTATTTCCTGCATTTGTGTAATTTATTTTCTGCAAAGGCCTGTTGATGGAATTAAATTATTCACCTGGTGTTTTGCTTAGGGGTCCAATGATAAAAGAGGTATGCGCACTTAAGGGAAATTTAAATGCATTTCAGATGTTTTAAATTAGGTCTTCAGTTTCTGCTCCTGAATCCTCAGAAGATAAGGAGTAATGTGGCTTTTAAAACATATAAATTTTACTTGCAAAAAAATTATTTCCTTGTTGTTGGCATACACTTCAGTGTTCTCAGGCTGGGGATTTTCATTATGAGATCCCACAGTTCATCTTCAATAAATTGTTGTGATACAGTAGAGCAAGTGGCACACAAAATCAGGGAGATGGGTTCAAGCTCAAAGAGGGGAGATTGAGATGACATCTGAGGCAGAAATCCTTCTCTGTGAGAGTGCTTAGGCCCTGGAACAGGTTGCCGAGGGAGATTGTGACTGCTCCATTATGTCTGGAAGTGTTCAAGGCTCATCTGTCTCACAGTCTCTGTTGCTCTTGCAGATGTTTTTTGATTTATTGATGAAACTCAAACTGTTACAGCCTTTGGTGCTTTGAGTCTCCCAAGAAAATCCTGTTAAACTATTTTAAACCATCACTGAACGTATTTCATTTTCAAAGGACTACCAGACAAACTCTTGTTGGTGGTGTGAGACCACAATGAAAGACAGAAAAGTTTTGTTTCTTAAAGGCAATTCCATAAATTTTGAAGTTGACAAATATAAGTATTTTGATGGACAATTAGTAATTGTTTTCATGTCATAGAATCACAGACTTGATTGAGTTGGAACCCAATGCCAACCCCGCTGGCCATGGGCAGTAACGCCTCTCACCAGACCAGAGTGTTCACAGCCCCATCCAACCTGGCCTTCGACACTGCCAAGAATTATGGAGCAGCCACAACCTCCTTGGGCAACCTGTGGGCCTCAGCATCCTCCCAGGGAGGGGTTTCTGCCTCAAATCTCATCTCAGTCTCCCCTATTTTAGCTTTAACCCTTTGTCCTATCACCAGAGTCCCTCGGAAAAAGTGCCTCTCCAGGTTTCCTCTAGCCCCTTCAGGGACTTGAAGCTGCTCTAAGGTTGCCCTGGCACCTTCTTGTCTCCAGGCTGAACAGCTGCAGCTCCTTCAACGTGTCCCCAGAGCAGAGGGGCTTCAGCCATTTGATCATCCTCTGGACTTGCTCCCATAGTTCCACATCCTTTTACTGGGGACTAGAGAACTGGATGCAGTAACTCCAGAACTGGACGTGGTCACTCTTAGGGCTATACAAAACCTGATTTAAAAAGACACCGTATTTGTCACTTTTGATCCCATTTTGCATGTTGTTTGAGACAGGCTGTTTTCAAATTCTATTTCCCTGGTGCTAAATCTGAATTGATGTGCTGTCAATGACTGGATAATTTTGTTGGCCTGGCTGCAACAGTTTGTGAGCTGAAATGGAAAGGCCAGTGAGGAAGTGATGTGTCAGCAAGGTGGGCCTTTGTCTAAAGAAGTTCTCTGATGTCACTACTTGTACACGGTCACTGTGAATCTGTTAAGTGTGTTACACAATACAGGTCTATAGATTCACTCTTTAGTCCTTTTTTTGTCATTTAGGCTTTCAAAAGTGAAGTTGCTTATCTGCTAAATGCCATTCTGGGAACTGTAGTAGAGTATTGGATCATCTCAAGTTTACTTGTGGACAGAAATGTGTTTCATGAAGTATCTGAAGATTTGGCAGAGTATCTGGCCGCTTTGTGTGATGGTGAGTGTCTGAAGCACTTCTCTAGGTCTTCTAACCAGAATCAGGATGGTCTTAACTAAAAGCCTTTGTTTACTTTGAAGTTATGTTTTACTTGGGGACTGACCTGTTGGTGAGCAGCATAGGTGAAAGGGACCTGGGGGTACTGGTGACCAGTAGGATGGCCAGGAGCCAGCAATGTGCCCTGGTGGCCATGAAGGCCAGTGGCATCCTGAAGTGGATCAGAACCGGGATGGTTAGTAGATCAAGAGAGGTTCTCTTCCTCCTCTGCTCTGCCCTGGTGAGACTACATCTGGAATCTTGTGTCCAGTTCCAGCCCCCTCAGTTCAAGAAGGACACAGAACTGCTGGAGAGAGTAGTCCAGTGAAGAGCCACAAGAATGGTGAAGGGAGTGGGGCATCTCCATGATGAGGGAAGGCTGAGGGAGCTGGGTCTCTTGAGGTTGGAGAAAAGGAGACTAAAGAGTGACCCCATCTAATGACAGGACAAGGAGCAATGAGTGTAAGCTGGAAGGTTCCACATCAGTCTGAGAAGGATATTCTTCCTGGTGAGAGTGACAGAGCACTGGAAGGAGCTGCCCAGGAGGGTTGTGAAGTCTCTGGAGACATCTAAAACTGCCTGGCAATGTTCGTGTGTGACTTGATCTAGGGGATCCTGCTGTGGCAGGGGGATTGGACTAGATGATCTTTCAAGGTGCCTTCCAATCCCTAATGATTCTATGATTCTATGATTCTAATGCATAGCACTGGACACACCTGAGCTCAGGCAGAGTCTCAGGTGAAATTTTCACTCCACAACCTTGTTTGCTAAATCCAATTCATAGGATCACTTAGGTTGGAAAACACCTTGAAGCTTATCAAGTCCAGCCATTAACCCAACTGTCCCAGCTCAATGCCAAAACACTGTCACTGAGCTCCAGATCTCCATGACTGTGGAGATGGCCAGGGATTATGATTCAGCTCCCTCCCTGGGCAGCCTGTTCCAAGGCCTGAGGACCCTTTCCAGGAAAAAGTTTTTCCTGTTGGCCAACCTAAACTTCCCCTGGGGCAATTTCCTCCTCAGCCATGAGCCCAAAAGCTCTTCTGAACTTTTTGATCCATACAGACTGCTAGTGAAACATTGCAGTGCCCCATTCCAAATACTTAGACTTAATGGACTTTGTGGTCTGGTGCAAAATTCCAGCTAGTCTCATGAATCACTATTGTTCCTCTTCATTAATTTGATAAAGAGAATGTCATGACTCCAGTGAACTGTTAACAGGGGCTTTTGATTGAGCTATCTGTCCTTTCAGCAACAAGGAACTCAAAAGTCCAAAAAGATAGCATCAGGAAAACTGCTGAATGTTCTGATTTTCACTTTCAAACTACCAATGCTTCCCCCACCACTATGGAAGAATGGCAGAACTGTAACTCACCTGCATGGGCATCCTGGTTTCAGTCAATGTTTTCTTTAGAGATAGGTCTGCATAGTCTCATTTCAAATGTCTCTGCCTTCTCCTACCTAGACATTTGAGAACTACTCTGAAAAACAAAACTAAAATCTTATTTTCTAGAACATAGTTCCACTATCATATTACAGAAAGCAAAATATCACAGAACATTAGAGATTGGAAAGGACCTTGAAAGATCATCTAGTCTGATCTCCCCGCCAGAGCAAGATCACCTAGATGAAGTCCCACAGGAACATATCCAGGTGGGGTTGAAATGTCTCCAGAGAAGGAGACTCCACAGCTCCCCTGGGCAGCCCCTTCCAGTGCTCTGTCACCCTCACTGGGAAGAAGTTCCTTGTCATGTTGATGTGGGACCTCCTCTGTTCCAGCTCACACCCATTGCCCCTTGTCATATCATTAGATGACACTGAGAATATGTATATTCCTGTAAGAATTTCTTGCTTTCTTGGACACCAATGGGAAAACACACTTTGTATGTTTTCTCTTCTTTGAGAGCAATCACAATGTTCACAGTCAGGCTATAAAGAGTAAAGAATCTTTGGCCTATTGTTGATCACAGAATCCCAGACTGGTTTGGGTTGGAAGGGAGCTCAGAACTCACCCAGTGCCAGCCCCTTGCCATGGGCAGCTGTGGAGTGACCCTTTGACTGAAGCAGAAGAGTTTAACCTTGGACAGATTAAAGTGTATCCATGAGAACAAGGAGTCAGAGATATCAGAATGTAAACAACTGACTGTGCTGGGAGAAACCTCTTGGTAAGAGGTGAGCAAGGGGCGTATGAAGCTGAAACGCCAATGGGCACTTGTTATATATGTGCTGTACCAATAGAGGAAGGACACCTGTGTGCAAAAAGGGTGTAAAAAGGAGCTAGCTGCATTAATAAAGTATCTTCTTTGACTGCTTGCACATTGGTCTTGCCTCTGTGTCACACATCTACCCCAACCACGACAGGCAGCAACACCTTTCAGCAGACCAGGTTGCCCACAGCCCCATCCAGCCTGGCCTTGAATACTGATATAGCACACACACCCTCCCTGGGCAACCTGTTCCAGGGCCTCAGCCCCCTCCACGGGGAGGGATTTCTGCCTCAGATCTCATCCCAATCTCCCCTCTTTGAGCTTGAACCCAGCCCACTTCTCCTAGCACTACAAACTCTTGTAGTGATTACAGCCACTTGGTTGAGTTCATGGCACTTAAAGCCCAAAAAACTATTACAGAATTCTAAAGGGTCTTGTTCTTGGAGTAGAAAAAGTCTGTACTCTCAAAATGTGTTTCTCTTTTGAGTCTGCAGATCAGTTGATGTAGCACTTCTTAGAAGAAAACAGTATTCCCCTAGTACACTAAAGACTTTCTTCCTCGTGGCAGAACTGTTTTGTCCAAGTTGCTACTTGGACAAAATTATTCTGCTTGAAATAAAACACAAATATCACTCCAAGAAAAATGTATTGTTGTATCTCCTGTCCCAGAGTGCAAACATAGGCTGGACATAGATAAGGATAACTAGTTACAGACTTACAGGTTTATAGATACAGACAGATCATAGAATCATTCAGCTTGGAAAAGGCCCTTGGAATCATTGAGTCCAACCATCAACTCTACAAGTTCACAAGAAGTTCTTCTGGCACCGTATATTTGTTTAGTCTTTTTAATCAATATGAACAATTTGCTGTGTGTGAATGGGGTTGAAATTTACTCACTATCACTTTTAATGTACAGTTGAGTTTGGTTTAATGCAGATTAATTGAGGGAACATAAGTAACGTAGTTGAGCTTTTAATGCTGGGCTACCTTCTAGGTGACTCTAGATTCAGGAGCACGTATGTTCTTGTTCTAAGACTTTCATTTTCCCTTTGCTTTCCTCCAGATTTTCAAGTATGTGAATTAAAGGCATTTGTTTGTTCCATACCATCGCTCTGGCTTCAAATGTTTGTCGCAGAAGCAATCTTTAAAAAAATGTGTTTACAGAGGAATATAACTGTTTCTGCAGAACCTCTTTCTCTTCAGAAAATGGTAAGTAACTCTTCCCTTCTTTAATAATTCATCACACTTAGGTATTTTGAAAGCAATTGGATTCATGGAAGTCTTGAAAAATTAACTTTCTGTAACACCAGTAGGTCTGAGTCTAAATTTGACTTTGCTTGAGATCTGGGTTTCAAATCACAGAACATTAGGGACTGGAAGAGACTTTGAAAGATCATCCAGTGTAATTCACCTGCCACAGCAGGATCACCTAGATCAAGTCACACAGGAACATGCCCAGGCAGGTTTCAAATGTCTCCAGAGAAGAAGACTCCACACCCTCCCTGGGCAGCTCCTTCCAGTGCTCCATTACCTCACCATGAAGAAATTCCTTCTCAGATTGATCATTAGAATCATTAGGGATTGGAAGGGATCTCAAAAGATCATCTAAGTCCAAACTTAGATCAAGTGGCATTGATGTGGAACCTCCTCTGTTCCAGCTCACACTCATTTCCCTTTGTCCTATCATTAGATGACACTGAGCAGAGCCTGGCTCCATCCTCCTGACACCTGCCCTTTCCATATTTATAAACATTCATGGGGTCACCCCTCTTTCTTCTTTTTGCCAAGCTCAAGAGACCCAGCTCCTTCAGCCTTTCCTCATCAGGGAGATGTTCCACTCCCTTCATCATCTCTGTGACTCTGTGCTGGAGTCTCTGCAGCAGATCTGTCCTCTTCTGGAACTGAGGGACCCAGAACTAGACACAAGATTCCAGATGCGGTCTCACCTCAGTAAGATTTTCCTTGCCAGACAATGTTTGATTTGATTAACCTGATTCCATGCAGGCACCATGAAAAGTCGGGGTGAAAGCTTTTCAGAACAATTTCTGATGCAAACACATTGCTGCAATGTTGCATCTGTCATGAAGGAAAATGCCCACTGTTGTGTGATTTTCCTGGGTTATCTTTTCCTCTAGGTTTTTTCAAGAGGGGACAGTTTGTTATTCTGCTGGGTCCAAGTGTTTGTTACTGACAAGATTTGGGGATTTCTGAGAAGCAGTGTGTTTCTGTGACTTTATCATCTTGAAAACTTTCTCCTACTTCCAAACCTTTTCCTGCCTTCAAATCACATTTCGTGATAGTTGGAGAGGAGATACATGTTGAAAGAAATCCTCGGAATCACAACTGCTGGCAGGTTGTGGGCAAATCGGGGAGACCACATGATAATGACATGCCTTGACTTAGAGCCTCGCTTAGGTGGACTATGGAATCCGTAAGTTGTTCTTGTATGTCCTAAAATCCCACAGGTAGAGGAAAACAAAACTGAATTTACACCTTTACGCATGTCCCACATGTAAGGGTTTGTGAACCTTACAGGGGTTTATTGTGAGCAGAGATCATTGTTTATTAACACATCATGTTTAAGCAGAGCTCGAACAAAAGACTACCAGGCTTTTAAAAATAAACCAACTGTATATCTAATAGTTAATGAGTGTTGCCAACACATATGCAGCAGCCATTGCTATTTTTAGTATTGCCATGACTACTGATCACTCTCTGCGACTACTTAAATGAGAATCTTTGTGGTGCTTGAAACAAATTCATGGGCTTTTTGTGGCTCTCCTTAACATTACTCTGTTTCCTTTCTTGTTTCGTACAATAAGTATTAACCATCATCCACTTTTGCCAACTCCTCTCACATACCTTCCTATCAGCTAGGTTTTTCTGCAGATTCCAGTAGTGACCTCCTACTTCCTGGTGATAAATCATAGAATCATAGAATGGCCAGAGTTGGAAGGACCCTCAAAGATCATCTAGTTCCAAGCCCGCTGCATAGGCAGGGACACCTTCACTATCTTCACCAGTAGAGCACGTTACTGAGGGTCCCAGACAACCTGGCCTTCAATACTTCTAGGGATTCAGCATCCACAGCTGCCTTGGGCAACCTGTTCCAGCATTTCAGCACCCTCACAGGAAAGAATTTGTTCCTCATGTCCAACCTCAATCTCCCCTCTTCAAATCTGTAACCCTTTCTCCTTGTCCTCTTGCTATCACCTGTGTCAAAAGCTGTCCTTCAGCTTTCTTGTAGCCCCATTCAGAGATTGGAAAGCTGCTCGAAGGTCACCTGGGACCCTCCACTTCTCCAGGCTGGACAACTCCCAACTGGACAGCCTGCCCTTATAGGAAAGGTACTCCAGACTTCTGATCATTTGAGTTGCATTTTGGACAGTGAATATACAAGTAAGGTGTCCCTTACCCAATTACAGTTGCCTGCAGAAGCTAGAGAGATACTTAAATCATTCTTTAATGTCTTTGTTCAGATAGGATCAGTGTGGAACCAGTGAATGAATCCCCTCACTGGACATTTTGCCAAACTGTGGAAACTTGGGTGGCTTTTGTAAAATGAGCCCTGTATTACTGGGAAAAACCAAAAATGTCTATAATATCTGAAGTGTAAGATGCTTATAATGACAGACCACCTCAGAGATAACCAGCTTATTGCTTTAACAGTACTTGAAGGCTCAACCCAAATCCTCATCTAAGAAGAAATGAAGGAAGAGCACAAGTATTTCGTAACTGGATTATTCCTGTTTTGCTTCATGGTTTGAGATCAGGAGCCTTGTAAATACTTCATTAAGCTTCACTCCAGTCATATATCCAGCTAAACTGATCAAAATTCTCTTAACTCCCAAAAACCTCAGAGAGGTCAATAATTAACCACTTGCTCAGACACAACCCACTCCAGCAGGGAAGTGGTAGAGTCACTGTCCCTCAAGATGTCTGAGAAATGAGTGGATATGACACTAGGGAACAGGGTTTACTGGGCAAGGTGGGGATGGGTTGATAGTTGGATTTGATCTTGGAGGTCTCTTCCAACCTTAATCATTTCGATTCACTCACTTCTGACACCAGTATGCAGAGCAAATTGCAGTAAAACAAAAAATACTACAGGATACAACTTTAACCCCAGGTACCAGTATAGGTTGGGGACTGACCTGTTGGAGAGCAGTGTAAGAGAAAGGGAACTAGGGGTCCTGGTGGCCAGCAGAATATCCAGGAGCCAGCGACAAGCCCTTGTAGTCAAGAAGGCCAACAGCATCCTGTGGGTGCTCAGAAGTGGGGTGGTTAGCAGATCAAGAGAGGTTCTCTTCCCCCTCTACTCTGCCCCAGTGTGACTGCTTCTGGAATCTCGCGTCCAGCTCTGGCTCCTCATTTCAAAAGGGACATGGAACTACTGGAGAGAGTCCATGCAGAGCCATGAAGATAATGAAGGGAGTGGAGCATCTCCCTGATGAGGAAAGGCTGAGGGAGCTGTTTCTCTTGAACTTGGAGAGGAGACTGACAGGTGACCTCATTAATGTCTATAAATATGGGAAGGGCAGGTGTTAAGGGGATGGAGCCAGGCTCTTCTCACTGTCATCTAGTGATAGGACAAGGGGCAATGGGTGTGAGCTAGAGAAGATTCCACATCAGTGTGAGAAGGAACTTCTTTACAGTGAGAGTGACAGAGCCCAGGAACGGGCTGCCCAGGGGATGTGAGGTCGCCTTCTATGAAGGCGCTTAAAACCCTCCTGGCCATGTTCCTGTGTGAATAGATCTAGGGGATCCTGCTGTGTCAGGAGGTTTGGACTCAATGACCATAGAATCTTTAAGGATTGGAAGGGACCTCGAAAGATCATCCAGTCCAATCCGCCTGCAACAGCAGGATCACCTAGACCAAGTCACACAGGAACACATCCAGGCGGGTCTTGAACATCTCCAGTGAGGGAGACTCCACAACCCCCCTGGGCAGCCTGTTCCAGGGCTCCGTCACCCTCACTGCAAAGAAGTTCCTTCTTAGGTTGATGTGGAACCTCCCGTGTTCCAGCTGACAACCATTGCCCCTCGTCCTATCACTAGATGACACTGAGAACAGCCCAGTACCATCCTCCTGACACCCACCCCTCAAATATTTGTAGACATTAATGAGGTCACCCCTCAGTCTCCTCTTCTCCAAGCTAAAGAGACCCAGCTCCCTCAGCCTCTCCTTGTAAGGGAGGTGCTCCACCTCCTTCATCATCTTCGTTGCCCTACGCTGAACTCTCTCCAGCAGCTCCACATCCGCCTTGAACTGAGGAGCCCAGAACTGGACACAATACTCCAGGTGTGGTCTCACCAGGGCAGAGTAGAGGGGGAGAAGAACCTCTCTTGGTCTTATAACCACCCCTCTTTTAATCCACCCCAGGATGCTCTTGGCCCTCTTGGCCACAAGAGCACATTGCTGGCTCATAGTCATGTTGCTGTCCACCAGGACCCCCAAGTCCCTTTCCCCTACACTACACTCCAACAGGTCAGTCCCCAGCCTATACTGGTACCTAGGGTTGTTCTTGCCCAGATGCAAGACTCTGCACTTACTCTTGTTATAGCTCATTAGATTTTTCTCTGCCCAGCTCTCCAGCCTGTCCAGATCTCGCTGAATGGCAGCACAGTCTGCTGGGGTGTCGGCGACACCACCCAGCTTTGTGTCATCAGCAAACTTGCTGACAGTGCATGCCAATCCCTCATCCAAGTCATCAATGAATAGATTGAACAGGACCGGTCCCAGCACCGATCCCTGGGGCACTCCACTAGACACAGGCCTCCAACTAGACTCTGTCCCATTGACCACCACTCTCTGACTTCTACCCTGTAGCCAGTTTACAATCCACCTCACTACCCGAAAATCTAGGCCACACTGCCTCAGTTTGTCTGCAAGGATGCTGTGAGAGACCGTGTCAAATGCCTTTCTTAAGTCAAGATAGATGACATCCACGGCTCTGCCCTCATCCATCCACCTGGTTACACCCTCATAAAAGGCTATCAGGTTGGTCAAGCATGACTTTCCCTTTGTGAAGCCATGCTGACTGTCCCTAATGACCCTCCTGTCCTTGATGTGCCCGGAAACAGCCTCTAGTACAAATTGTTCCATCACCTTTCCTGGGATGGAGGTGAGGCTGACCGGTCTATAGTTACCTGGGTCTTCCTTCTTTCCCTTTTTAAAGATTGGGGTAACATTTGCTATTTTCCAGTCCCTAGGCACCTCTCCCGTTTCCCAGGACCTAGCAAAGATGATGGAGAGCGGCCTAGCAATGACCTCCGCCATCTCCCTTAGCACACGCGGGTGCATCCCATCTGGGCCCATGGATTTGTGCACATCCAGTTTGTTCAACTTATCCCTAACCCAATCCTCATCAACCAAGACAGGCTCACCTGTTGCCTCAACCTCCTCTGTAGTCTGGGGTCTAATGTCGAGACAACCCTTAGCAGTATAGACAGAGGCAAAGAAAGCGTTAAGTATCTCTACCTTCTCTGCATCCTCTGTCTCCGAGGTCCCTTTCAATCCTTAATGCTCTGTGATCTGTGCAATCATTGATGGGTCATCTTTCTTAAAAGCTTAGATACTATGTCCAGTTTTGGTCACCACAGTACAGGAAGGACATTGAGGTGCTGGAACGAGTCCAGAGGAGGGCAGCCACGCTGGTGAAGGGGCTGGAGGACATGCCCTATGAGGAGAGGCTGAGGGAGCTGGGCTTGTTTAGTCTGGAGAAGAGAAGACTGAGAGGAGACCTTATTGCCCTCTACAACTACCTTCAAGGAGGTTGTAGCAAGGCTGGTGTTGGTCTCTTCTCTCCAATTAGTGATGATAGGACAAGGGGAAATGGCCTCAAGTTGCATCACGGGAGGTTTAGATTGGATATTAGAAGGAAGTTCTTTACTGAGAGGGTGATTAGATACTGGAATAGATTGCCCAGGGAGGTGGTGGTGTCACCAACCCTGGAGATGTTTAAGGAACAAGTGGACACGGCACTTAGGGATATGGTCTAGCAGTTAGACACTTGGAGAAAAGGCTGGACTCGATGACTCTGGAGGTCCTTTCCAGCCATGCTGATTCTGTGATTCTGTGAGTGATGGATAAACTGCTTTTCCCAAAGTGCAGCCAAACAGAGGACTGGTTTTAAGTTTGCTGAATACACAGTAATGTAAAACATTGCCTTTGCAACAGGTGTCTTCCTATTTTCCTGCTTTGCGGGAGGCAGTGATGAACAAGACCAGCAATACAGATAAAGCAAAGAGTAACAGGAAGAAAGCAGGGCAACAGCCGTGCCTTGAGTCTCAAAGGGCATCACAGATGCAAAATGGCAACAAGCCAATCCCAGTCCGAGTGTTGCATGATCTGCCGTAAGTAATACCTGTAACATCACCAGCTTTGTTCAGCTTTGGGGGACAGCTTCTGACATAACACGTTTCTTGAACTTCATCTGTCCTGTTTGGTTGTCTGCAAGTTACTGCAGCTGACAGAGAGCCCCGTTGTAAATGTCCAGCACCTCTGGGCTGGGGTTCCCCCTCTCTTCCCATCTTCCATCTCGGTGTGTGTGCAGGCTGATACAGTTACATTTTCCCAGTATGAAATTTAATGGCTGTGTAGAGAAGTTGCCAAAGGACTAATGATAGGACAAGGGGAAACGGCCTCAAGTTGCGTCAGGGGAGGTTTAGATGGAATCTTAGGAAGAAGTTATTTGCTGAGAGAGTGGTTGGGCACTAGAACAGGCTGCCCAGGGAGGGAGTGGAGTCCCCGTGCCTGGAGGTGTTTAAAAACCGAGTAGCTAGAGCACTTGAGGCTGTGGTCCAGGGATTAGAGAGCTGTTTGGCTGAGGGCTGGACCTGATGATTCTAGTGGTCCTTTCCAGCCAGGATGATTCTATGATTCTAAGTTGAACTGTTCAGAGAATTACCTTTACAGGAAGTTTAATTGTCATTAATTTAAAATTATTACTGTTTTAAATGCAATTATAATGAAATGGCATAGAAATGATGTAATTATGACATTTTAGAAATAACTCTGGAGTGCTAAGTAAACTCTCTGTACACATTTACAAGCAGTAAGTTGGTACACATTATCTTAAGGTATGAAATGGTGATTTTATTTGAGAACATTAGGGATTGGAAGGGACCATCCAGTCCAATCCCCCCACCACAGGAACATGACCAGGAGGGTTTTAAGCGCCTTCATAGAAGGAAACTCCACATCTCCTGGGCAGCCCCTTCCTAGGCTCTGCTACCTTCACTGGGAAGAAGGTCCTCCTCACACTAATGTAGAACCTCCTCTGTTCCATCTCACACCCAGTGCCCCTTGTGCTATCATTAGATGCCACTGAGCAGAGCCTGGCTCCATCCTTTAGACACACACCCTTTCCATATTTATATGCATTCATGAGGTCACCCCTCAGTTTCCTTTTCTTCAAGCTAAAGATGCAAACCCTTTAATTTCTTTTCAGCAACCACGTCTCTTCTAACTGCTGTCCATTGACAGTGAACCTTAAACCTAAAACACACAGTGAGGACAAGGAGAACAGCTACCTCTTGGCTCCAAAGATAGATGTGTACGTGAAAAACAGGAAAGGTATGTGTGTGTCTTATGTGTGTTGGGAACTTTATGCAGTTAGAATCAACAGTTTCAGGTTTGAATGTAACTGAACATGGGTTCAGGAAGGGCAGATCCTGCCTCTCCAACCTGATCTCCTTCTATGATCAGGTGACCCGCTTGGTGGATGTGGGGAGGCCTGTGGATGTGGTCTATCTG
>VXBP01003018.1:0-39859 GCA_013400115.1 Rhinopomastus cyanomelas | reverse complement strand
AGCTCAAGGCTAGACCATGGCACCAAGTGCCACGTCCAATCGTGCCTTGAACAGCTCCAGAGTTGGCGACTCCACCACCTCCCCGGGCAGGCCATTCCAGTGGCCAATGACTCTCTCAGTGAAGAACTTTCTCCTCACCTCAAGCCTAAATTTCCCCTGGCGCAGCTTGAGGCTGTGTCCTCTTGTTCTGCTGCTGGCTGCCTGAGAGAAGAGAGCAACCTCCTCCTGGCCACAACCACCCCTCAGGTAGTTGTAGACAGCAATAAGGTCTCCCCTGAGCCTCCTCTTCTCAAGGCTAAACAATCCCAGCTCCCTCAGCCTCTCCTCATAGGGCTTGTGCTCAAGGCCCCTCACCAGCCTCGTTGCCCTTCTCTGGACACGCTCAAGCACCTCAATGTCCTTCCTAAACTGAGGGGCCCAGAACTGGACACAGTACTCAAGGTTTTGCCCCAATGTGTTTAGAAGGAAGAATTGTATATATGGTGGAATAAAGCTGCCTACTCCATTCCCTTCCCCTTGCTAGATATTAAACACAGTGTACAGCTTGTGTGAGCTCATTCCAGTCTTGCCTGCCTTACTTTGCTAATCTACCTCAACCTGTGCTTGGTAGGATCAACGTCTTCTGATTTGAAAGTAAAATTCAGTCTTCATCTCTTTCAGTCCTAGACATTTTGTGAACAAAGACTGAGGAGTATGCTATGTTACATAGCTGTGTTAAGCATATGGACTGTTTTCTTCCAGGCATTCAGCCCAGATTATGAAAGGCATTTGGCTTTTGTCTGAGCTGTACTGGAACCCGAGCACCTAAGGGATAAGACAGCTCTGCAGTGATTCGTTCAGTCCCTCCTTGTTACACAAATCTAATAAATTTTACTTTACTTGAACAGGATCACTTGCTGGAGCTACTTGTTGTCATCTGCGCCATCAGAAACCTACCCATGTCCCTTAAAGAACAACTGTATTCACATGACACCCAGCAGGATAGAAACAGCTAGCTGGGATTGTTCAAAAAATTTAAGCCAGAACTATATCACAAACAATAAGGACCAAAAAATAACCCCTCCTCACCCCCTTTTGGGACTTGAGAGCTTCAGTAGTTGAGCCAGACCATGATTTTTAAAATTGGTTGCCTTCCTCTTTATTGCTTCTGCAAGTAAAATAGATGTGAATCATTACATTGCTGAAGGACCGGGGCAAAAAAACCTGACCAACCTGGGTTTTTTTCTGCATTTTTCCCCTGCCAAAACCATAAGTAGTGTCTTCTGTTGAAAGAATGGGTGTGGAGGTGGCGGATTTACACAGCGAAGACATTAATATAACAAAATCTTAACATGAGGGCTGAGAGATTCAGCCCCAGATTTTTTATTTTATTTTTTTTTTCCTTTCTGAGATGTTTGTTGCATCATCCTTCACCTGGCATCAAGATTTTCCTCTGGCTCTCATTCAAGCCTAATCATTTAGTGAAAGCAAAACAGCGCTCAGAATGAGTCTGAAGTTTTTATCATGCAGAAGCTAACGGCGCTTGCGTGTACACAGCGGTTCCCGGTTGCTCGCTGCTCAGTTTTTCACACTCACTTCAGGCCGACATGATCCTAAGGCTTGGGGTAATTTTTTTTACCAGAGGATTTTCTTTTCTGTCTTTAAAATTATTAGCACTATTAGGACCCCTTCATTTATTTCTCCCTCTTTTCGCCCCTTCTCTGGCTACTGCAGCCAAGTCAGGCAGCCTATTGAGAAAGAGCAAACCATCTGTTAACGGATTTGAAGTTCTGAATTATACTTGAGTGTGTAGAGGCACTCGTGCCTCGCCAGAAACATTCATTTGAATTAAGCCATAAATGCTGTGTAAAAAGAGCCACACATTTCAGCGTAGGTTCATGAATAAATTTAAGGGAGGGCAACTGCACTCTGAAGTTTTATTGCTTCAAAACCCAGTATTTTTTGGTGTTCTGTGATCACTTGGTGCTTTTGTAGTGCGATTGAAGCTCTAAACCCTGAGCCGGGCTGGGGAGGGGAGGTGGAGGGGAGATAATTCCTATGTTAAACCGTTTGCAGTATGATNGGGGGGCTTGATTTTTTTTTTTTTCTCTTCTGAATTTTCCTAAAAGATGGTTAAACAGAATAAAGGGGAAAATCTTACTCGTTATTGAATTTTCTGGCGCGTAGCCAGGTCTCCTGGTTCCAGGCACTTTGATTATTTTCTTTAGTCGCTATCTCGCGTAGTCTAGTGTAATCTATTAATTTTTTATGGTAGGAGAGACAGCCCTGCATAAAGCTTGCATGAGTAACAACGTGGAGCGATTGATTCAGCTTCTATCTCTCCCCGGATCAGACATTAATGTTAGAGGTAAGTTACTTGTTTTCTCTGCAGGACTAAGGGATTAATCCAGATAAAGGGCTGTCACTAATAGTCTGTTTGGGAACAAAGTTTGTGTTTGTGCTCTTAAAGCTGTACCTGCGTTATTTTTACCAGCACAGAACGAGGACTTTGTAGCCGAGTTAGAGGAAGGGCTACTCTGTAACTAAAGTGTGTTTTAACATCTCCTGTAGCATCATTTTTTTTTAAAAAATGCCATTTAGTTATTTCCTTTCTTTCCCTGGGATTTTCCAATAGGATTTCTTGTTTGGAGGAAATCACAGGCTGCCACCACAGCCACCGTGAATGCTGAGAAGCAAAGTGTTTTGCTGCCTAATGAATTATGTTATTAACATTTTAGTACTGCTTCTGCTGTTTTAAAACTTCCCTTGATTTATAATTCAGATTATGCTGGCTGGACGCCGTTGCATGAAGCCTGTAACCATGGCAGCACAGTGTGTGTCCGTGAAATTTTGCAGCGCTGTCCAGAGGTAGACCTGCTCAGTCAAGTGGACGGGTTGACTCCTTTGCATGATGCACTGTCAAATGGACATGTAGAAATTGGCAAGCTGCTGCTTCAGCATAGGGGTGAGTACGTTTATGCTAAACCAGTCAGGAAAAATCCACTGTGCTCAGGCCAGATGAAGTTGGTGGTGTTTCCCTTAGTAGTTGCTTAAAGTACGGCGCTGTCGCGAAGTACTTAGTTTTTAAATGTTCTGAAGCCGAGCTCTTTGGTCACGGTAAAACATAACAACTGTTTTCACACTTATCTCCATCAGATGAATATGAAATCAACAGGGATTTTCAGATTGTTTATTCTCGTATTCATGGGACTTGGTCTAGATGATTCTGCTGTGACAGGGGGATTGGACCAGATGATCTTTTAAGATCCCTTCCAATCCCTAATGATTCTATGATTCTATGATCCTGCTGTGTCAGGGGGATTGGACTGGATGATCTTTCGAGGTCCCTTCCAATCACTAATGATTCTACGATTCTATGTTTTATCTTGTACACAGGATGACTTCTCCAAAGTCATTAATGAAGTTAAAGATTACCTGGTCGCCAAACAGAGCTAAGGGTTTTCTTTGTTTTGATCTGATTTTACCACAATGCAAATTTATGTTGGAATAAATAAATTGAAATTGATCAAAGTAGATTGAAATAGATCAGTAGATCTTGGTGTAGGAGATCCTGCTGTGTCAGGGGGATTGGCCTGGATGATCTTTCGAGGTCTCTTCCACTCCCTAATGTTCTGTGATCCTGTGAAACTTCTTGTTTCCCAGCTTGTGCCTAGTGCTCTTTGTGATCCTGTGATTCCGACATGAATTTGTTCAGCATTTATGAAAATTAACCTGGTGGTATTTGAAGAACACAATTACCTTGACAATTAGTTTGAGAAAGTCTGTATTGCTGTTGTCTGTGTTGCAATATAACTGCTGTTTAGGGGTGATGGTGGGAGGGATACCTTCGTTTCTAAAAAGCAATCTACTGCCCCTTAGGCCGGCACACAAGGAATGTTCTGAACGGTCTTTTCACTTCAGCAACAGGGAACCTTGTATCTTGTCTGGAGCTGTGCTTGGTCAATGTAATTAGCTCAGTGTGTTTTTAAAAAACAAAACACAAACAGCAGTGAATAATTGTCATGGATATCAACACTTACTCCTTTTAATTTGTTTACTAAGTGGAATATTTCCCATATGCTGACCGGGTCAATGCTGTGTCAGTTTCATCTCCGTGCATTATACTCCGAGTCCCGATTTGTTTTTTTTTTTCAATAAAATCCATCCCACGCGTAGCCACAAGGCACAAGAAGGTATTTAGATGGTCTATTACTTAATTAAGGTAGGGAAACAGAACATTATTTCATTCTTGGCATGAGACCCTCTGTATTTACAGTCTGCTCCTGCCCCCTAAAGGCAGTTTCCGTGCCTGTTGTGCAAGCAGCGGCTCAGCAATCAATACGTTCCTCTGCAGCTCTACCTCAGTGTTTGCTGAGCTCTGGTTCCACGGCTCCCAGGTGTTATGTCTCTACAGAACCACGTATCTGACATGGCAAGCCAATTCCTGAGCTCCGTTCCATCGGTCTAAGTGATGCAGCAGCCGATAGTGCAGCGAGCCCCGCTCCTCGATGGGCATTGCGCTGACAGATGTGCATTTTTCCTCGGCTGCGGTGAAGAATAGGTAGCAGGTGATCACGCTGTCCTGGGGGAAGAGCTCTGCTTGCACTTGCATTCATCAAGGCTTCCTGGCAACTCTGCGGCCCTGTGTAGCCTTATCTTTGTCACACTCGGCGTTTTGGCCTGTCAGGTAGCTGACAAGGCTGCGGTGGGGAGCGTGCTGCCCGCTCGCTGTGGACTTAGGCAGCTTGATCGTTGCTCTCCACAAACTTTTTACACCTTTCTCTGAAAAACCTTCATCCTGCAAAGCATTCATTATTCTGCCTAATGAGCGATGAAGTAAAACACTAACAGCTTTAATCACAGCAGAGTTAAAACCTCTACCATGAATACGTAATTTTAATTACCTTTCCTAATTGAAATATATTTCTGACAGTGCGTTTGAGTTAAATTTGCCTTAGCATAGTAACAAGCTTCCTGATGACCAATTTTCTTACTGATCACAGGCTTATTGAGGCTGGAAAAGCCCTCTTAGCTCAGCCAGACCAGACCAGGACCTAACGTCATGACAGCAGCCACACCAGGGTACTAGGGCCACAGCCAGGCTGGCCTTCAACGCCTCCAGCCATGGGGGCTCCACCACTGCCCTGGGCAGGCCAGTCCAGGCTCTGATCACCCTTTCCCTGAGGAAGGGCTTCCTAACATCCAACCTGACCCTCCCCTGGTAACTTCAGGCCTTGCCCTCTCATCCTGGTGCTGGTTGTCTGGGAGAAGAGCCCAACCCCCACCTGACTACAACCTCCCTTCAGGGAGGTGGAGAGAGGGAGAAGGTCCCCCCTGAGTCTCTTCTCCAAGCTAAACGCCCCCAGCTCCCTCAGCCTCTCCTCATCAACCTTTCCCTCCAGTCCCTTCCCCAGCCTCATTGCTCCTTTGGACTCACTCCAGCCTCTCCATCTCTTTCTTGAAGTGAGGGGACCAGCACTCAAGGGGTGGTCTCCCCTCAAGCCCCGTACAGGGGGAGAATGACATCCCCTTGTCCTGCTGGCCACACTATTGCTGATACAGCCTTTCCGTGCTGCGTGTAAAGGGTTTGCTTATTAATAAATGTAAATATTAATGTCTGTATATTAAAATGGTGATAACTCTACTCATTAACAGGAAATATTGAAAGAACGTAGGACGATCTGAGCCAGTAAAACACATCCCATTCGCTACTGAAATCTATGTATTAGAATAATTACTTTCCACACTTCAGAAGTCTGTTAGGACCAAACTTTGCAACTTAATTGTTGGAGAAGACTTGGACTCCTGCTTCAGTAGTTCAGCTGGATGAGCTGGGTTGTCTAGGACAAGCTTTGCCCTGCCATCCAGTAGAGTGAAATCAAGACCATCATGGTGACATGCCTGTGATTTGGAGTACATTTGGTGGATAAAGTTGTCTGTAAAGTACTTCATAGGAGTTTACAGCAGTGATAACGTTATGTTTTCATGGACTGTGTGTGAGAGATTACTTGTAATTTTATGATGAGCAACATTTGGATTTGTTTTCCCTTTTCTGTAAAATAATCTCTGGCTTCAACCTAGCGAAACTAGGAAGAAAATTGAAGATAATATCATAAAGAGACTTTATTTCCCTAGCTAAAGGAAAATACACAGGGCCTCTCGCAGAGTTCTAGGTTGTGTTTCAGATGTGTAACTCATCAGTTACAGCAGCATCACTTAGTGCAAAGAAGGAATTTAAGGAGACTTCTGGCTGAAACCAACCCAAAACCTTGTTCAGCTGCCAAAGCAAATGTGCTGTTATCACAGAATCACAGAACATGAGGGATTGGAAGGGACCTCACAAGATCATCCAGTCCAACCCCCCTGCCACAGCAGGAACACCTAGACCAAATCACACAGGAACATATCCAGGCGGGTTTTAAACATCTCCAAGGAGACTCCACAACTCCCCTGGGAAGCCCCTTCCGGTGCTCTTTACCCTCCCCATGAAGATACTGATGTGGATACTCCTGTGTTCCAGCTCACACCCATTGCCCCTTGTCTTATCATTGGGTGCCCCTGAGCAGAATCTGACTCTATCCTCCTTTTACCCACCCTTCACATATTTATAAACATTAATGAGGTCACTTCTCAGTCTCCTTTTCTTACCCTTAATTTTTGTATTTTCCCTGCAGGACCCATCCTCCTACACCAGAGAGACTCTGATGGAAAGTTGCCACTGGATTATGTCGAGTCCAAATCAGTGAAGCAGGAACTTCTGAATATTGTTTATCCAGAAGACAATGTCAACGACTTCTGTGAACGCATAGAACAAGACTTTTGTAGTCAGCAGAGAGAGCTCTGGTTGGTTTTATTTAGTAAGATGCTGCTGAATTTTTGTTCCATTTATAATCTGGCCTCACCCTTCACTTTACCAGTCATGGGTCATGGTAATGGTGAGGTGCCAAGCTCATGTTCTGCACATTGGTTAGTGGATCTGTACTTCAGAGAGGTAGAAGCTTTTCAAAAGCTACCACAGTTTCTCCAGGAGTTATCTGCAAGCATGTTCTGTTTCCCTGGAGAACAGATGAAGGGTTTAGTAGCAACACTACAGACTCTGGTGGAAGTCTATAGCTCTTCATTTAAGCCTTTCTAACATTTTCAGACATCCTCCAGATGACCCTGAATCTTGACTTTTATCCCTTGGTATTGGGATTACTTCATTGTGACAACCAAAGACGATAGAAGATTCACACCTCTTCACAAGTTCTGTGTATTAGTGTTCCCTGTTTTGTGAATAAAGATGAGTTTTATTCTGTGCAGGTTTTAGAAACAAATTTTTCAAGTGCCTTCTAGTTGCCCGTGTGACCACAACAGGAGAGCACTAACCTAACCTGTGTGTTCTCTCTCCCGCAAATCATATTAGTTACCCTAAAGCTGAGTTTCTACTTGGGAAAGTCTTGTTTAATACTTACACTGCTGTTTTTCATACCTGTTATTAAACAAAAGCATATAGAAAATTCCTCTATCTGTTTTTACCTTGTTTATTTTTGTCCTCTACAAGTTAAAATTGCATCTTGTATGTTAATTACATCTGGTAAAAGTCAAAACAGGAAGGAGTCTGTTGATATTTATGGGATCAGTGTTAGAACATTCCACCCGTTTTGTGAGTCTGATAGAAGTGTTTATACAGAGTGGTGAGGAAAGTGTTCGTCAGCACTGTGGGTGATTGGACCTGATAATCTTGAAGTCTTTTTCATCCTTGATGATTCTGCGATTCTATGGCGCTTGTGGGTGCGTTGGAGGAAACTGACCTAGATACTCAAGTGATTTGCAAAACTCTGGTGGGAACTCCAGGCTAGACCTTTCAGCTGTCTTGCTGCTTCTCCACACAGTGAGGCAGCAAAGAGTACAAATCCACCCTGGTGTCACAGAATCGCAGAACATTAGAGGTTAGAAGGGACCTCAGAAGATCATCTGATCCAATCCCCCTTACACAGCAGGATCCCTTAGATCCAGTGACACAGGAACATGTGGAACCTCCTCTGTTCCAGTTCCACCTGTTGCTATTGTGCTACCATCGGGTGTCCCTGAGCAGAGCCTGGCTCCATCCCCTGAAACCTCTACTCACATGTGTTGGCTCTGCTCTACCTCGTGGTGATTTGATCAATCCATTGCGCTGACTGAATAAAACAATCTGGTAGCACTCCTGGGATTCACTCAAGATGCTGGTGGAGACAATGGCTGAAATCTAGTTGTGTTGGCAGGGGAATTTACCACAGATTAGTTAAAGGCAGTTAGGGATGTACTGGGCATCAGATTCTGACACAAAGCATGGATCTCCTTAAAAACAACACCCCATTAAACATGAGGATTCTCTCCTCCATTGACAGGCTGGAGCAATGGGATGAGGTTAAACAGAGCCCAGTACTGGGTCCTGCACTTTGGTCACAACCACCTCCAGCAATGTTACAGGCTGGGGGAACAGTGACTGGAGATCTCTGTCTGGTGGAAAAGGACCTGAGGGTGTTGGTTGACAGCAGCTGAACAGGAGCCAGCAGGGTGCCCAGGTGGTCAAGAAAGCAAATGACATCCTGGTCTGGATCAGGTACAGGATAATCAGCAGAAGGAGGGAGGTGATGTCCCCGTACTCTGCACTTGTGAGACTGCACCTTGGGTGCTGCAGGATCAGAAGGACATTGAGGGGCTGGATCAGAGCCAGAGAAGGGCAATGAGCGTGGGGAGAAGGCTGGAGAACAGGGCCTGTGGAAAGCGGCTGAGGGAACTGGGATTATTGACTCTAGAGAAGAGGAGGCTGAGAGGAGACCTTGGTCTCAAAAGAGGTTGTAGCCAGACCAGTGCTGGTCTCTTCTCCTAAATGACTAATTATAGGACAAGTGGAAATGGCCTCAAGTTGTGTCAGGGAAGGTGTGACTTGGATCTTAGGAAGAAGTTCTTCCCTGCCAGAGTGGTTGGGCACTGGAATAGGCTGCTCAAAGAGGTGATGGCGACACTGTCCCTGGAGATGTTTAAAAATGAGTGGCTAGAGCTCTTGAGGCCATGGTCTAGGGGTTAGGGAGCTGCTGGGCTGAAGGCTGGACTTGATGCTCCTAGAGGTACTTTCCAGCCAGGATGATTTTATGATTCTGTGAATACAGGAGAACTACCCATGATAAATCCTCTAACCTGATCCTCTACCCTAATTTAGGATTGTGTGCTACATGGCCTGTCAGATGGTCTTATTATTTAATTAAACAAAGGAAACCTTACACTGTCCTGTAAAAGGTGTTGAGGCTCGTGAGGCAGCTCCATCCCATGACTGAGCCAAGTGGGGCTGGGGATGCCAGTTTTAGAGATCCCTTATTACAGAACCACAGAACATTAGGGATTGGAAGGGACCTCGAAAGGTCATTCAGTCCAATGCCCCTGCCACAGCACGATCACCTAGATCAAGCTGCTCAGGAACATGGCCAGGCTGGTTTTAAATGTCTCCAGAGAAGGAGACTCCACAACCCCCATGGGCAGCCCCTTCCAGTGCTCTGTCACCCTCACTGGGAAGACATTCCTACTCATATTGATGTGGAACCTCCTCTGTTCCAGATGTCCCTTGTTCTGTCATTAGATGACACTGAGAAGAGTACTTTTGTACTTCTGCCTCCAATTCATTTCAGATGAGCGTCGAAGAAGAGAGACTCATCTAAGGGAACTTTATTCCAAGAGAAGACAAGGAATTGCTGCTCTGGACTGAGGACACCTGATTATTTTATTTCTAACAGATCCACTAATAACCAGAAGTAATTTGGACTCCTTGGCTTCAGAAGGAAGGAACCAATTAGCAAAGTTCCCAGTTCCAGTTCTTCTGTAGCAGCGATTCATAACGATTATAAACCCTAAAAGAAAGGGTGTGGATAACATCTGCTTCTGAAATTGACATTGCTTCACCAGAGGGAAGAAATTCCATTGATGCTGTACATGAATGCTTCCACTGACCCTTTCTGCAGTAGAGTTCTACCCTCCTGTCACCAATCACTGATGATGCTCAGGCTGAGGTGATACTGGAACCAGAACTTCATTACAAACGTTTGTTTGTTATTAATGACTGGTCATTATTTTTACACAGGCACACAGGTTAGCCCGCTACAGGAGAGCGAAGGGTCAGCACTTACTGGGTTTGGTTCTGTTCCCACACTTCTTACTTTTCTCTGCTAATAATCAAAAACATCCTTGTTGTGCATGGGGTGTGCTAATAAACATCGGTGTTCCCTGCTGCAGGAGCAGGGAAGTGATTGTCTCCCTGTCCTGGGCGCTGGTGAGGCCACACCTCAAGTACTGGGCACCTCAAGTACTGAGCACCTTAACACAAGAAGGACTTTGAGGGGCTGGAATAAGTCCAGAGAAGGGCAACAGGGTTGGGGAAGGGTCTGGAGAGCAAACCTTGTGAGAAGCAGTGGAGGGAGCTGGGGCTGGTCAGTCTGGAGATAAAGGAGCCTCAGGGAAGACCTTGCTGTGTACAAGTCCCTGACAGCAGAGTGTAGAGGTGGCAGCTGGACTCTTCTCCCAAAGAACAAGGGACAGGACAAGAGGAAATGGCCTCAAGCTGCCCAAGGGGAAGCTGAGGTTGGCCCTGAGGAGAAACTTCTTCCTGGAAAGGACCCTCAGCCCTTGGCACAGGCTGCTCAGGGAGGGGATTGAATCACCATCCCTAGAAGTGTTTCACAGTTGTGGAGACCTGGAGCTCAGGGGCAGGGTTTAGAGGTGGGTTGGGACAGTTGGGTTCAGGGTTGGACTTGGTGATCTTTTTGATTCTATTATTCATTGAAATGCTTGGTACATTCTAAGGAGTGTAAAATACATGTTAATGACACCAGTGTTTTCTTTAGTTGTGGTGTAGACAGTAGTTGGGAATGTAATGTAGTTGGGATCCAGAGAACCATAAAAAAAGAACTCTGGTGCATCTGGAAAATCAAATGCTTCATAATATTGTATTTATTCCTAGAGTCAGTCACTTAGATTGGAAAAGACCTCCAAGGCCATGAAGTTCAACCGTAGAATCATGGAATCATTAGGGATTGGAAGGGACCTCAAAAGATCATCCAGTCCAATCCCCCTGCCACAGCAGGATCACCCAGACCAAGTCACACAGGAACACATCCATGTGGGTCTTAAACATGTCCAGAGAAGGAGACCTCACAACCCCCCTGGGCAGCCTGTTTCAGTGCTCTGTCACCCTCACTATGAGGAAATTCCTTCTGATATTTATATGGAACCTCCTATGTTCCAGCTTACACCCATTGCCCGTTGTCCTATCACCACATGAACCTGAGAAGAGCCTGGCTCCATCCTCCTCACACCCACCCTTCAAATATTTATAGACATTAATGAGCTCAGCCCTCAGTCTCCTCTTCTCCAAGCTCAAGAGACCCAGCTCCCTCAGCCTTTCCTCAACAGGGAGGTGCTCCACTTCCTTCATCATTGTTGTTCTAAGAGGAGGCTGAGAGGAGACCTTGCTGGCCTTTACAGTTCCCTGAAAAGAAGCTGTGGGGAGGTTGGTGTTGGCCTCTTCTCCTCAGTAACTGCTGACAGGATCAGAGGAAACGGCCACCAGTTTCCCCAGGGGAGGTTCAGACTGGGAATTAGGAGAGATTTCTAATGTTCTGTGTTTCTGTGATTCTTTCATGAACAGACCAGCTGCTTAAGAACAAAACCTTGCAAATCTATGGTTATGGGCAATGACTTCAGAACCCATCTGGAAACAGAAATTTCATTGAAGTCTTTATGGCATAAGGCAGAGCTGATTCTCTACAGAGGGTTCCTCCTACACAGAGCAGAATAGACAAACTGCAAACATTGGAAAATGGTTTCAATGACAGATTATTTCAAAAGGAGATTTTGCAATGTTCTGCTGTGGCAGAAGAATGGGCGATAATCAAAATTCAGAGTGAAGGATGCATTTAAAGTAATGACCTGACGAGGCTCCACCTTGAGTACTGGGGGCAGTTTGGGCACTGCAGGACAGGATGGACATGGAGGTACCAGAGAGGGGGCAGAGAAGGGCAACTGGGCTGGTTAGGTCTGATGAGGAGAGGCTGAGTCAGCTGGGGCTATTCAGCCTGGAGAAAAGGAGGCTGAGGGGAGACCTCACTGCTCTCTACAAGTACCTGAAGAGAGGTTGCAATGAGGCAGGGGTTGGCCTCTTCTCTGTGGGGACTAGCAATAGGACAAGAGGAAATGGGGTCAGATTATGCCATGGGAGGGTCAGGTTGAATCTTAAGAAAAACTTCTTCCCAGAAAGAGTGGGGAGGCCTTGGAACAGGCTGCCCAGGGATGGGTGGAGGCAGCATCCAGATTGAGACTTGTTTTCATAGAATAGAATCATAGAATCATTAGGAATTGGAAGGGACCCTGAAAGTACAATCCCCCTGCCACAGCAGGATCACTTCAATGGAGAAGTTACAGAATCAGAATCACTAAGGGTTGGAAGGGACAAACTGATTACCCAGTTCCAACCCCCCCACCAGGCAAGGACATTCCATCCAGGTGATCAGGCTGGCCAGAGCCCCATCGAGCCTGGCCTTAAACACCTCCAGGGATGGGGCCTCAACCACCTCCCTGGGCAACCCGTTCCAGGCTCTCACCACTCATGGTGAAGAACTTCCTCCTCACATCCAGTCTAAACCCACCCATCTCCAGCTTTGCTCCATTCCCCCTAGTCCTGTTGCTACCTGACATCCTAAAAAGTCCCTCAACAACCAGGCAGCCAGGGGTTTTGAGGAGACAGGTTAGCAGTTGTGGGCTGTAGGGTCAATGGTTGGATTTGATGATCTTGAAGGTCTTTTCCAGCTGTGATGATTCCATTATCAGTGTTCAACAAATGTTTTTGTTTCTCTGTCCCCTACACGTCTACAAATTTTGGGGCTTAAAATACTGGAATCTGCCCACAGGAACATGATGTTCTCACTCGCTTTACAGCACCACGGGAAAAATCACAGCACACAACTTCAAAGAAAGAGGCTTCTACAGCAGGATAGAGAGATGCTTAAAAGTGTTTTTAATGCTGTAGTTGTGCATAAGTAACTCAGACATGGCCACGGAAAGTAGACACTTGTGCACAGAAAAGAATAAACATGACAGAATAAATCGCACGCAGACCGACGGGCAACACCAAGAAGGAACAAGGCTTGCAGAGCATCAGAGAAACCTGCAAAACCAACAACTGGCAACAAACACTCGTAGTTCGTCAAGCTTGGCTTTGAAAACAGGCTCCTCAGTGATTCCAACTTCACCAGTAGCATGTTGCTTTTCAGGCAGCGTAAAGTGGAAAGGTAGTTTAAACAAGGTTCTCAGATAAGTTCTTTTAAAGTGATGATGACAACAAGAGTTTAAGTCCAAGGATCTCTGTGGAGCAGTCGCTTGAATGGCATTCCCCTTAACCACACGAACGGAAACAATCATCGCATCAGAAACCAGCCATCAACGCGTCCATAAAATGAATAAACCCAGGATGGTCTTCCATGATCAATGCAGCTAACACAGGACTCTTTAGACAAATATATATGCGTTTGCTTGCAAAGTATCTCTAAATAGTCTCTTCAAAAAGTATTGTTAGAGTAGTGCAATATAACTTCATCAGCTTCTGCAACCAACAAGAAGTAACCCCGAGAGGACCACAGGACCAGCTCCTCTCAAGGATGCAGCCTCTGCCGTCTTCCCCTGAGGGCAAAAATCCCCTTTAATGTCACCGGGAGCTACGGCCAGGAGCTGAACATAGGTAGTCCCCTAGGAGTGAAGTCTCTGCTCACTACATGGGGAGCTGAGTGTGGAAGTGTACATGCAGCTATCAGAATATATCCCCAAGTTACTCGTCATGTGGTGTCCACTAAGATGTCTGAAATGTAAACGTTTCTCACCTACGTCCCATGTAAGTCACAAAACAATGCGGTCTCCATGCAGTAGGGCACAACCAAGCGAGAAGAACCAACTATGTTACATGCTGAGGAAATAAACCCGGTACATCGGATGCACCACAACATCATTTTCTCTTCTCCTCTACCCTGCACTTCATGTGGGAGACAGGTAACGTGTCAGTTCCACAAAGTGATTTAGCATGATCCTGCGACTGGCAAGCAAAAACATGTCCTTACACGATTTCCATATTAAAGTAGTTGCGTGCACAGAGGGTGTTCATAGCATCACACCCGAAGCTGTATGTAGTTAGGTCAATAGTGCTTCCATTACAGCAGAACTACAGACTTCATTCACTAAGCTACGTGGTACAAATGGAAGGTTAACGCTACCGATAAAAAATCCAATAGGCAGTCAGTTACAAACCTGGCAGTTTTCTGAGACAGAGAAACTGAGATCTTTAGGTCTTCTAATGGAATGATAAAAACAGTAGGAACTTCTTTTGGGAGCTCCAGGAAGAGATTTGCATGTGGTGTTCCTCATTATCTTATAGGCAGCCCTACGGTAGGGAAAAACATTGCACTGGGAGAGAACACTGGGATCTGGAGTTCAAACAGAATCAGCTAAAACGTTAAGCGCAGTAGGTTCCCCTACGTGGTGTCTCCCTTGAAATGTATAAAACATAGAAAAATCGCGATGGTGGCTTTACTGGATAGAAATGTCAATGCTTGCAAGAGGCCAAATGGCCTCTCCAAGTTGGAATTTTAACCTAACACCTTTTGCAGATTTAGTCAGCGGTTTGAGCATTTCAGGTCACCTGTGACCATCGGGTATGTTTAACGATTGGGGTCGCTTTCCTTTCATGTGTCATGCTGCTCCTAAAAAGCCTACTTGAGGGGAACAAAACAACAATGGGACCTACTTGAAACCTTGGTCAAAAGTGTTGTTACAGTGTGAGATGTGTTGTCGATGAGAAATGCCTTTTTTTTTTTTTTTAAATATTTACAGAATCTCCCCGTTAGATAAAAAGGCAAAATGAATAGAAAGCTTAGAGAAGGGAAACGTTGCTTGGGCTGAAGGGTTTCTCTTGTATCTTCCCCCAGCAGATGTTGGTCTCCTCAACACATGAAGCTGGCTAGGTAGGGTTGTTTTTCTTCTTCTTGCTGGGGCTGTGACTGGGATCTTGTTTCAGTTCATGGTACTGCACCTGTGTAAACACAATGTTCAGGAGGAAACTGGTCAGGTTAGATGGAGGAATCAAACTTGGGAACTCACAAAGAGTTATAGAGCAGGTCTGTGTTTATGTGGCACTGGCTGCAAAGGGAGAATGTTTCTGCCTAACTTGCACACTGAGACCTGTAACAGTAGCGGTCATATGGGGCAGAGCTGTACAGACCCATTAAAAGTTCATACAGCTGCACTGGATTGTCGAGACAGGGGTGGCCATATTGCATCTGGACACAAGAATCCAGATGTGGTCTCACCAGGGCAGAGTAGAGGGGAAAGAGAGCCTCTCTTGATCTGCTAACCACCCCTCTTCTGATCCACCCCAGGATGCTGTTAGCCCTCTTGGCCACAAAAGCACACTGCTGACTCCAGGCCATCCTTCTGGCCACCATAACCCCCAGATCCCTCTCTCCTACACGACTCTCCAACAGGTCAGTCCCCAGCCTATACTGNGCCATGCTGACTGTCCCTAATGACCCTCCTGTCCTTGATGTGCCTGGAGACAGCCTCTAGAACAAATTGTTCCATCACCTTTCCTGGGATGGAGGTGAGGCTGACCCATCTATAGTTACCTGTGTCCTCCTTCTTATACTTTTTGAAGATTGGAGTGACATTTGCTATCCTCCAGTCCCTAGGCACCTCTCCTGATTCCCAGGACTTAGCAAAGATGATGGAGAGTGGCTTAGCAATGACTTCCGCCACCTTCCTTAGTATGTGCGGGTGCATCCCATCTGGGCCCATGGATTTGTGTACATCCAGTTTGCTCAACCTATCCGTAACCCAGTCCTCATCAACCAAGGCACCTTCCTCTCTTGACTGGACTTCCTCTTGAGCCGCAGCAGTCTGGGACTTGATATTGAGACAGCCCCCAGAAGTACAGACAGAGGCAAAGACAGTGTTGAGTATCTCTGCCTTCTCTGCATCCTCTGTCTCCAGGGCACCCACCCCATTCAGCAGGAGTCCTATGTTGCCTCTTGTGATAGTTTTACCTGCGATGTATTTGAAGAAACCCTTTTTGTTGCCATTGACCTCCCTTGCGAGGTCTAATTCCAAGGAGGCCTTGGCTTTCCTAGTTGCATTCCTACAATCTGTAACCAGAGCCTTATAATCACCCCAAGTGGCCATCCCCTCCTTCCATGACCTATAGGCTTTCTCCTTCTTCCAATCAATGCTCCGCAGAAAAGGAAAAGGCTTCTATTTTATATTTTTTTTTCAAGGCAAGAAAGTTAAAAAAGGGAGAGAAAACTGTCCTCCTGCAAACTACGAGGCTTCTGCAGATGAGGTTCAGTAGCCACATAGGTCTGGAATAAGAAGGAATCACAGAACGGCCAGGTTGGAAGGGACCTCCACAGATCATCTAGTCCAACTCCCCCTACAGCAAGCAGGGATAGCCTCCACTAGATCAGGTTGTCTAGAGCCTTGTCCAGCCTCCCTTTGAATATCTACAGGGATGAGGCCCCAGCTCCCTCACTGGGCAACCTCTTCCAGTGTTCAACGACCCTCCTGCTAAAGAACCTCTTCCTAAACTAAAGAAATTCCTTCTATCATCCGTTTCTATCTGCCCTTCTTTAATGTGAAACCATTTGCCTTTGTCCTGTCACTCCAGGCCTTGGTAGACAGCCCCTCTCCAGCCTTCTTGTAGCCCCATGAAGGTCCCCTTCAAGTACTGGAAGGTCCCCATCAGGTGCCCTCGGAGCCTTCTCTTCTCCAGCCTGAACAACTCCAGCTCTCTCAGCCTGTTCTTGTAGCAGAGGGGCTCCAACCCTCATGGTGTCCTCTGGACCCCCTCCATCAGGTCCCTGTCCTTCCTGTATTGAGGGCATTAGGCAGATCCTGCCAGGAAGTGCTGTCGTGGACTCTGGGAAGGCTACTGCATTGTCTTCTCCACAAGCTCTAACAGAATAAATGGGATCCTGTTCACCTAACTGGGTGAGGATCCCACAATGGTTCTGTAACTCTTGCTGGTTTTTGAAGGTCCATCACAGAGGGGCTCTGAGTGGGTGTGTGCACCCCTCTCTCCTGTCTGTACCAGCTCTGAACTAAAAGCATTACCCAGAAATGCAGAAGGTACTTCATGGCACGGGAAGTCATCAGCTGAGAGCTCACACCTTCTCAAGAGGTTGTGTTGTGCATGACAAAAGCTTGTACTTCTTGAATGGATTATTCTTACAGGAGTTCATGACCAGAGCTGAACTGTGGCCACAGTAAAAACTCACCCCAGAAAAGCTTAGGGCTGTGGTTTAGTGGTTGGCTTGGTACAGTTGGGTTACTGGTTCCATTCACTGCTCTTAAAGGTTTTCTCCAATCTGCATGATCCTATGCAAGGCTCAAGGTTCTCTCACTCACAAGACACTGGTCAAAGTTTCCCACCACTGACTCCAAGTTGTTGCAGCTTCTTTCATTGTTCAGTGTTCCTTGGAATGGGATGCCCAGTGAGGCTGTGGAGTCTCCTTCTCTGCAGACATTTAAAACCCACCTAGATGTGTTCCTGTGTGACTTGACCTAGGTGATCCTGCTGTGTCAGGGGGATTGGACTAGACGATCTTTCAAGGTCCCTTCCAATCCCTAATGTTCTGTGATGGCATCAGCTCCAGCATTTCCCACACAGTTCCTTATCCCGGTCAGATTCACATGACTCTGGACACTGCCTATGACAAGCTCTACCACTGGCCTTATCTCACAAATTCTTGTCTTTCATCTGATTTGGTCTAGGTGATCCTGCTGTGGCAGGGGATTGGACTGGATGATCTTTTGAGGTCCCTTCCAATCCCTAATGAGTCTATGATTCTTATTGATTGATCCTAAAGATCCTCAGAGGCAAAACAAAAGCAGCAGCCACCTTCTCAATGGGAAATGGTCTCGAAGACCCCTTTAGGTCCAGAGAATATCCCCAGCTGAAGAGGACAATTTCTTTCTGCCAAAGAATACAATATTGGAATTACTGAATCACAGAATCATTAAGGTTGGAAGAGACGTCCAAGATCATCCAGTCCAACCATCAGCCCAAATCCGACCCCACCCTACCCACTAAACTCTGCTCCTCAGGGCCACAGCTACTTGGTGTTGGAACCCCTTCAGGGATGTCAACTTGCCCCTCCCTGAGTAGCCTGTTCCAATCCCTGGTCACTCTGTCAGAGAAGAGATTTGTCCAACCTAACCCCCTCCTGGCCCAATTTGAGGCCATTTCCTCTTGTCCTATCGCTGGTGACTGGGGAGAAGACACCAACCCCCATCTCTCTCCACTTTCCTTTCAGGCAGCTGTAAAGAGCAAGAAGGTCTCCCCTCAGCCTCCTTTTCTCCAGACTAAACAACCCCAGCTCCCTCAGCTGCTACCCATCAGACCTGTCCTCCAGATCCTTCACCAGTTTCCATTGCCCTTCTCTGGACTCACACCAGCCCCTCAATGTCCTTCTTGCACTGAGATGCCCAAAACTGACCCCAGTACTCAAGGTGAGGCCTCACCAGTGCCCAGTACAGTGAGAACTCTCTGCTCCTGCTGGCCACATTATTTCTAATCCAGGCCAGGATGCTATTGGCCTTCTTGACCACCTGGGTACTCTGCTGCCTCCTGTTCAGCCACTGCTAATCAGCAGCTCGAGGTGCTTTTCCACTCAGCAGTTCTCCAGCCACTCAGCCTCTTGATTTGTGCTGAATCAAAGAACCGCTTTTGAATTTGTTTATAAACCCACAGGGTCATGATGCCACCGATCAAAACTGACTTCCTCAACTCAAAAAAACCCATGACACCCACCACTTGCACATCTGAAGGAACTCTGGATAGAAAGTCAAGTAGCTCGTTGTTGTCTATTGCATAAGGACTTCGGAGCTTCTTGGTGAATTTGTTGATGCCTGCAGAAAGTGAAAGTTTACACGTTAAAATCATCAATGGTCAACAAAAATGGAGATTTTAGGATTTGGAAGAGATTTTAGGATCCACTTCATAGTCAGACCCTAGCACAGAATTACTAATGAAATGAGAGAATCACAGAACCACTCCAGTTGAAATGACCCTTAAGATCATTGAGTCCAGCCAGTGAATGAATCAGCTGCAAACTCGGGCTCCAGAAGTCGGAATCTGCTGCTGCTGTGGTTCCCTCTGCTTCAAAATACAGAAGTTCTGGGGATGTTTCCAAATCCCTCCATCACTATTTTCTGAAAGTTTTGTAAATTGTGGTGATTATGTGGAGGTTGTAAAAGGGAGAAGAACAAAGCATCCTCCATTTCTGTAGTGGAGATGGATGAGCAGTGTGGGCTCAGCTAGACGACAGAAGATTCCAGTTAGATCAAGATAAAACTTTCCGATTCTGCGTTTGCTGAAGCAGTGAAGTCCTCATCCCGTGAAGATTTACAGTGAGTTTACAGAATCACAGGATCATTAGGGATTGGAAGGGACCTCGAAAGATCATCTAGTCCAATCCCCCTGCTACAGCAGTAGCACCTAGACAAAGTCACACAGGAACACATCCAGATGGGTTTTACATTTCCACAAAGGAATCACAGAGCATTAGAGATTGGAAGGGGCCTCAAAAGATCATCCAGTCTAATCCCCCTGACATTGGCACAGCAGGATCCCCTAGATACAGTTGCACAGGAACATGTCCAGGCAGGTTTGAAATGTCTCCAGAGAAGGATACTCCACAACCACCCTGGGCAGCCTGTTCCAGTGCTCACTGGGAAGAACTTCCTTATGGTATTCATATGGAACCTCCTATGTTCCAGCTCACACCCATTGCCCCTTGTCCTATCACTAGATGACACTGAGAAGAGCCTGGCTCCATCCTCCTGACACCCACCCTTCACATATTTATAGGCATTAATGAGGTCACCCCTCAGTCTCCTCCAAGCTCAGGAGACCCAGCTCCCTCAACCTCTCCTCATGAGGGAGGTGCTCCACTCTTTCATCATCCTCATTGCTCTGCGCTGGACCCCCTCCAGCAGCTCCACATCCCTCCTGAACTGAGGAGCCCACAGCTGGACACAATACTCCAGATGTGGTCTCACCAGGGCAGAGTAGAAGGGGAGAAGAACCTCACTCCATCTGCCAACCACCCCCATTCTGATCCACCCCAGGATGCTGTTGGCCCTCTTGGCCACAAGAGCACACCGCTGGCTCATGGTCATCCTGCTGGCCTCCAGGACCTCTGGTGCAGTCTAGACACAGCTGTGCCATGACAGGTGAAGAATCCTCAAGGCTACACGTTTATTGCATGATTAAGCCTACGGTGCCAGCCGAGAAAAATGCGTCAGGCAGGTGGGTCTAAATTTTTACCTAAACCCACCTATTTCCATCACAGGGCAGCCTCACGGACATGAATGCGAGAAAGCACCGACAGCGTTGAGTCGTCCCTTAGGGAACAGGTTTTTTCCCGAGAGCAAGTTAAAACAGGCTTCACTTACCCCAGACAAGGACAATGTACCGCAGTGGGATGAAATACAGGATGATGGTGAAGACGGAAAGGGCAACGATTGCCAGCCAGCTCAGGAATGGGACAGTCCAGTTGAATGTACTAGAAGAAGAATCAACAGGAGTTAGAACTCTGGTCACTTGGGGCAGCCATAAGAACAACGAATAATGGGCAGTACAGGTGGAGAAGCACGTCTTGGTGGCCAGTGAAAGCTGAGGATGGCCAGGAACCAGCAATGGGCCTCTGTGGCCTGAGAAGGCCAACAATATCATTGGGTGGATCAGAAGCGGGGTGCGTAGTATATGAAGAGAGGTTCTCCTCCCCCTCTGCTCTTTCCTGCTGAGACCACATCTGGAATGTTGTGTCCAGTTGTGGGCCCCTCAGTTCCAGAAGGACACAGAGCTGCCGGAGAGAGTCCAGTGCAGAGCCACAAAGTTGATGAAGAGAGCGAAGCATCTCTCTGATGAGCAAAGATTGAGGGAGCTGAGTTTCTTGAGCTTGGAAACAAGGAGACTTGAGGGCTGACCACATGAATGTGGATCAGTACGGAAAGGGTGGGTGTCAGGAAGGTGGATTCAGGCTCTACTCAGAGGCACCCAATGACAGGACAATGGGAATCAGATGTGAGCTGGAATATAGAAGGTTTCACATCAGTCTGAGAAGGACCTTCTTCCTAGTGAGGGTGACAGAGCCCTGGAAGGGGCTGCTCAGGGGAGTTGTGGAGTCTCTTTCTCTGCAGATGTTTAAAACACGCCTGGATGTGTTCCTGTGCAACTGGATCTAGGGGGTTCTGCTGTGGAAGGGGGGTTGGACTGGGTGATCTTTTGAGGTCCCTTCCAACCCTAATGATTCTATGATTCTGTGACGCTGTGATCAGCTTCACCCACCTGCTCACTAGAGATATCTCTCTAAGCAAAGCTCTATCCATGCTGAGTCCTGCATGAGGCCACAACACCCCAGTGCTATGCTATGGGTCTGGAGGAGAGTAGCTGGAAACAGTCAGGGTGAAAGGGGCTTGGTTGGTTAAATGTGAGTCATCAGTGGGCTCAGTTGGTCAAGCAGGCCAACAGCATCCTGGCTTGGATCAGTACTGGTGTGGTCGGCGGATGTAGGGAATGATTGTCCCCCTGTATTGGGCACTGGTGAGGCTTCGCCTTGAGTACTGGGGTCAGATTTAGGCACCTCAGTACAAGATGGACATTGAGGGGCTGGATTGAGTCCAGAGAAGGGCAATGGAAACTGGTGAAGGGTCTGGAGGACAGGTCTGATGGGGAGCAGCTGAGGGAGCTGGGGTTGTTTAGTCTGGAGAAAAGGAAGCTGAGGGGACACCTCACTGTCTACAACAACCTGACAGTAGGGTGGAGAGAGGTGGGGGTTGGTCTCTTCTCTCAAGGAACATGGGACAGAACAAGAGGAAACTGCCTCAAGCTGCCCCAGTGGAAGCTGAGGTTGGATCTGATGAGAAACTTCTCCCTGGCAAGAGCCCTCAGCCCTTGGCACAGTCTGCCCAGGGAGGGGGTTGAATGGCCATCCCTGGCCATGCTTCACAGTCATGGAGGTCTGGAGCTCAGGGATGGAGTTGGGCCATGGGATGGGGCAGTTTGTTTCAGGCTTAGGCCTGATGAGCTTGAAGGTCTTTTCCAGTCTAAATAATTCCATGATGTGTCCTTGCTCTCCAAAGGCACTCAGATTCCAAGGAGAAGCCCTGCTGTGGCTTCCTGGGTCACCTCCACCCTGCTCCATTGGAAGGACTCAGTGGTGTCTTCAGGGAAAGACAAGTGCACAGGTGTGGGTCTGCAAAGCTGGAAGCTCATCCATGGTGCGGTGGAAGATCGAAGGTGTCTAAGGAGGGGGTCAGGGAAAAGCAGGGGGAAGATCAGTCAGCCCCAAAGATAAGAATAATGTGACAGTGCTGGATGAATGAAATAAAACGTACGGGAGGGAGAAACAAAAGAGAGGAGAAAAATTTAGCTTCCAGATGTAAAATAAAACATTAAGCAAAAAATTTAAATAATAAGGAAATAAATAAAAGAAAGCAAACTAACGAAACTACACAAAAATGAATAATTTAAAAAATAAAACTGTTNTAAAATAAATTTAAATGAATTTAAATAATACAGATTATTTAATTATGGATGAGGAAAGGCAACTTCTGGGATCCTATTTGAGTTTTGGGATCCCATCAGAGTTCTAGGACACTGCCTTCCTAAAAAACTATCTCCTGATTAGAAGATCCTCATTGAGGGTCCTAAACTCTGCGATAGAAAAGGAACCTGAATCACAGCATCACAGAATCATAGAATCATTAGGGATTGGAAGGGACCTCGAAAGATCATCCAGTGCAGTCACCTCACCACAGCAGGATCACCCAGACCAAGTCCAGGTGGGTTTTAAATGTCTCCATAGAAGGAAACTCCACAAACCCACCGGGCAGCCCCCTCCAGCGCCCCGTCACCCTCACTGGGAAGAAGTTATAGAATCACAGAATCAGTCAGGCTTGGAAGGGACCACAGGTTGGAAGGGACCTGCTGGCCACCTCCTTCTGTGGAGGTTGAGATGTGGGAGGCAGAAAGTGGAAGCCACTGGGCCGTGAAGCAGCCGTGCTGTGGCTCTCCAGCCTCTGTGCAGGGAAGAGAGAAAGGGCAGATGGCATCTTCGTAGGGATGTCCTGGGGGTTCACTGCTGTGGGGCACTTGGCTAGCGGGATCGTTCCAAGAGGGCTGTGCCAGAGGTGCTGCACAACGTTTACCTGGGAGGAGAACATCTCTCTGGCTCTGAATATCCTGATGAAAGTCTTCCAAGCGCTAGCACCAGCTCCATCCCCAATCAGTGCGGCCGCATTATCCCGGCTGCTCCGGCTGGCTAATTGCAATTATCGGGCTCGCTAGCCACATTTTTCATAATGAGCTCTGGCTTCCTGTGTTTATTTGCCTTCTTTTCTCCCCAGCAATTTTGACAAGTCTCCAGAGCGAACATTATGTCAGCGCCGCTTGGTGTGGGATGGCTCCCATTCTCCACGGGGGGACACCTGCTCTTTTCCCCTCTTCCGGGTACATTTGGGATGAACAGAAGGTTGAGGGTCTGCTTGTGTTCCTGCGGCTCAGATCACAGACTCTCCATGTGTGGGAACACTGGCTCCTAGCTCTGCAAACCTCCGTCTGCGCTGTGCGAGCGCAGCGCTCGCTGCAGGTTTCCCACCCATAGTTTCAGGAACAAATTACGAAGATTTATAGGGAGGTTCGGTCTCACTCAGCTCAGAAAATTCTGTTGCGCTCGTCTGGTGCTCGATGGAGCAAGCCTGGCTTCCAAAATGCACAATTAAGGAAACTTAATCATCAAGACAACCTCCAGAAACAGCCTTTTGGTAAAAACACTTGTCTCAGACGGCTTCTTGTGTCTGAGAAACCCAAGCGCCTGCTGTGAACAAGAACAAGGGGCTGCTTGCCCATTATGGACTTTGCTCTTAAACACACAAGTCATAGAATCGTAGACTCATTAGGGACTGGAAGGGACCTTGACAGATCACCCAGTCCAATCCCCCATTCTCTTCATCCTGATCCAAACATCCTGATAGATTTGGAAAAAAGAAAAAGGGGGAGAACAGCACAGGCTGCCCAGGGGGGTTGTGGAGTCTCCTTCTCTGGAGATATTTCAAACCCGCCTGGACATGTTCCTGTGTGACTTGGTCTAGGTGATCCTGCTGTGGTGGGGGGACAGGACTGGATGGTCTTTCGAGGTTCCTTCCAATCCCTAATGTTCTGTAACTCTGTGAGGGATGATCCTCATAGTTTCTGAAGGATCATCCTCATGGTTCCTGAGGGATGATCCTCACAGCTTCTGAAGGATGATCCTCATGGTTCCTGAGGGATGATCCTCATGGTTCCTTCAGGCTGACTTTGTGGCAGTGCATCTGTTTCCTAAAGACAAACTTCCAGAGTCTTTACCCCATGCACATGCAATGGTTTTACACGTGTGGGGCATCAGAAGGCACCAGCAGTGGATGAGACAATGCTCCTAGATCATACTCAGAGCGAGGGAACACTTGATGCTAATTCTCCTGTAGAGGGGCAATGCATCTTGAGAAGTTTTTCTGAGTGGTCACATCTCCTGCCATGGAGAAGTAGTTGCTTATGAAGGCATAGTGCTTCCATCTTCTTCTCCAGCATGGATGAGATGCTCTCAATGGCCAATAAGACAAGTCAATTCTGTTCCTGACAGCTGCAGGACAACATTCTGGAGCCCATCTGATCTCATACGACACCGTACTCTGCTGTTCACTGACCATGGCAAAGATACCCCCACCTTCATGCAGTAAGTCAAAGAATCACAGAGTGTGTTGGGTTCAAAGGGACCTACAAAGGGCATCCAGTCCAATTCCCCTACAATAAGTAGGACCATCACTCACCAGACCAGATTGCCCAGAGCCATGTCCAGCCTGACCTGCAATGTTTCCAGGGATAGGCCACCACCCTATCTCTGGGCAGCCTGTTCAAGGATCCCCCACCCTCACTGTAAAAAATTTATCATGGAATCATAGAATCATCAGGGATTGGAAGGGACCTCAAAAGATCATCCAGTCCAATCCCCCTGCCAGAGCAGGCTCACCTCACTGGAGAAGCCATGGACTCCGAATCACTCAGGGTTGGAAGGAACCACTTCTTCCTTATATTTAGTCTAAATCTCCCTCTTTTAAGTTAAAATCATCAGCCCTCATCCTGTCACAACAGGCCTTAAGAAGTCCCTCTCCACCCTTCTTGAAGACTCCTTCTAAGTAGGGAGGGCTGCAATAAATGGAATCATAGAATCACAGAATCATTCAGGCTGGAAAAGACCCCAGGGATCATCAAGTCCAACCATCAACCCTACCCTACAAGTTCACCCCTAAACCATATCCCCCAGCACCACATCAACAGAAACAGGATATAAATAGAATAAAAGTCGAGCACGTTCTACCTCAGCTTGGAAAAAAAATCCACACAGGACCAGTACTGCAGAGCCACCCAGCAGCTCTGCGAGCACTTACTTCTTGATCCGCTCTCCAAAGGAAGCCACTTCATCAAGGATATTCTGAACGCTGACGCACACTTCCTGGATGGCGTACAGTCTGTTCATGAACCCTTTTTTCTCACTGTCCTGAAGGAAAGAATGGGACCACATTGAACAAAAGACTTTCTGACCACAGGGAAAGGACCACGTGTTAGTGGAATCACAGAATCACAGAATCATCGTGGCTTGTAAGGACCTCCAGGGTCATTGAGTCCAGCCTTTTCTCCTAGTATCTAACCGCTAGACCATATCCCTATGTGCCGCGTCCACTCGTTCCTTAAACATCTCCAGGGTTGGTGACATCACCACCTCCCTGGGCAATCCATTCCAGTACCTAACCACCCTCTCAGTAAAGAATTTCCTCCTAACATTCAATCTAAACTTCCTCTGATGCAACTTGAGGCCATTTCCCATCATCCCATCATCACTAATTGGAGAGAAGAGACCAACACCAGCCTTGCTACAACCTCCTTGAAGGTATTTGTAGAGGGCAATAAGGTCTCCTCTCAGTCTTATCTTCTCCAGACTAAACAACCCCAGGAGCCTCTCCTCATAGGGCATGTCCTCCAGCCCCTTCACCAGCGTGGCTGCCCTTCTCTGGACTCGTTCCAGCACCTCAATGTCCTTCCTGTACTGTGGTGACCAAAACTGGACACAGTACTCGAGGTGCAGTCTCACAGGGGCACAATCTCCTTTCTGCTCCTACTGGTCACGCTGTTTCTTCTCAGATTGACATGGAACTTCCTCCGTTCCAGCTCACACCCGTTGCCCCCTGTCCCATCACTGGGTGCCACTGAGCAGAGCCTGGCTCCATCCTCCTGACACCCACTCTTTCCATATTGATCAACAGTAATGAGACCACCCCTCAGTCTCCTTGTTTCCAAGCAAAAGAGACCCAGCTCCCTCAGCCTTCCCTCATCAGGGAGATGCTCCCCTCCCTTCATCATCTCTGTGGCTCTGCGCTGGGCTCTCTCCAGCAGTTCCATGTCTCTTTTGAACTGTGAGACCCAGAACTGGACATAAGATTCCAGACATCATCTCACCAGGGCAGGGGAGGAGAACCTCTCTCGATCTACTAACCACCCCCTTTCTGATCCACCCCAGGATGCCACTGGCCTTCTTGGCCACCAGAGCCCACTTCTGGCTCCTAACTATCCTGCTGGCCACCAGCACCCCCAGATTCCTTTCCATTTAAGCTTCATGCATGCACGTGTTATGGAGTCATCTAAAAGGAAGCGGTAAAACCCAGCAACGGGGAATTGTTTTCCTTTGAGCAGCACTGACTGATGATGAGGATGTTCTAGCACAGACTCTGAGCTAAATAACATTCATAAAGCTGTTGAAGGTGCCAACCCCTTGTGCTGTGTGTTCCATCAAGTCATAACAGTCAGGAGGTGGAACAAGGGCAGTGTGTTGAAATGCTGATCCTTGCACTGATATGGGCATCAAGGAATAAAAAGACTTCCTGGAAGGGCTCACGACCAGGCTGGATGGGGCTCTGAGCAACCTGGGCTATGAGAGCTGTCACTGCACAAAACAGGGGGTTGAGACTGGAAGACGCCTGAGGTCCCTTCCAACTTAACCCTTTCCATGATTCCTTTTGGGAGGCACCAAGTGAGAAGCCAGAAACACCTCTACTCCTACCAGGACAAATCACAGAATCATAGAATCATTAGGGATGGAAAGGGACCTCGAAAGATCATCCAGTCCAAACCCCCCACCCCAGCAGTATCACCTAGATCAAGTCACACAGGACCATATCCAGGAGGGTCTTAAACATCTCCAGTGAAGGAGACTCCACAACCTCCCTGGGCAGCCCCTTCCAGCCCCTCACTGTGAAGAAGTTCCTTCTGATATTTATGTGGAACCTCCTCTGTTCCAGCTTACACCCATTGCCCCTCCTCCTATCTCTAGATGACACTGAGAAGAGCCTGGCTCCATCCTCCTGACACCCACCCTTCAAATATTTTTAGACATTAATGAAGTCACCCCTCAGTCTCCTCTTCTCCAAGCTCAAGAGACCCCTCCTTATAAGGGAGGTGTTCCACTTCCTTCAACCCCCTTGAGCTCTCATGTGTGTGAGATACAGCTGTGTCCCATATCATCATCTCTTCTGCTTTTCTGGGTACATCAACATTCTCCATCACCTGTTCCTCAACAGGGCCTCCTCCTGCTCTGATCTCTTTCCCCTAAAACATTTCTGTCTCTACAGAATCATTGAATAATGGTGGCTGAAAAGTAATCATGAAGTCTGGCTCCAGAATCATGAAGTCCAGCCCTCATCCCAACAGCTCCCTAACCCCTAGACCATGGACTCAAGCGCTCTAGCTACCTGGTTGTTAAACACCTCCAGCGATGAGGACTCCACTCCCTCCCTGGGCAGCCCGTTCCAGTGTCCAACCACTCTCTCAGCAAATAACTTCTTCCTAAGATCCAATATAAACCTCCCCTGAAACAGCCTGAGGCCTTTCCCCCTCATCTTGTCATTAGGAATTTGGGAGAAGAGACCAGCACAACCTCCTCTGAGGTAGCTGTAGAGAGCAAGAAGATCTCCTCTCAGCCTCCCCTTCTCTAGTTCCCCAGTTCCCTCAGCACTGTTCCTCTGCCGTCTCCCCAGCATCTTTGCTCTTTCTGGCCCTGATCCAGCCCCACAATGTTCTTCTGATCCTGTGGTGCCCAACACTGGACCCAGTACTGAAAGTAAGGTCTCACAAGGGCAGAGCACAGGCACATCATCACCTCCTTAGTCCTGCTGGTTACCCTGTTCCTGATCCAGGCCAGGATGCCGTTGGCCTTCTTGGCCACCTGAGCACCCTGCTGGCTCCTGTTCAGCTGCTGTCAACCAACATCCCCAGGTCCTTTTCCACCAGGCAGCTCTCTACTCAGTCATCTTCACTGGAGATGTTTTAAACCTGCCCGGATGTGTTCCTGTGTGACTTGGTCTAGATGATCCTGCTGGGGCAGGGGGATTAGACTAGATGATCTTTCAAGGTCCCTTCCAAACCCTAATGTTCCGTGATTCTCTGATTCTGGTCCCCGAGCCTATAGCACTGCTGGGGGTTGTTGTGACTGAAGTGCATGACCCAGCACTGAGCTTTTTAAACCTCAGTTCATTGGCCTCAGGCCATTGGCCTCAGCCTCTCCAGATCCCTCTGCAGCCCTCTCAGCTCTCCAGCAGGTCGACATTGTTGCCTAATTTCATGTCATCTGCATACGTACTGAGGATGCATTCAATCCCCTCACCCAGGTCATTAATAAGGATACTAAACCAGACTGGTCTCAACACTGAGCCCTGACACTCTACACTGAGGCTGCAGCATCAAATTCACTCAAGAGTCAACAGTCCTCTCAAAAAAATGTTAAGAGCAGTGTAGGAGAAACAGATCTGGGGGTCCTGGTGGACAGCAGGATGACTGTGAGCCAGCAATGTGCTCTTGTGGCCAAAAAGGCCAACCGCATCCTGGGGTGTATCAGAAGCGGGATCATTAGCAGATGGAGAGAGGTTCTTCTCCCTCTCTACTCTGCCCTGGTGAGACCACATCTGGAGTGTTGTGTCCAGTGGTGGGCCCCTCAGTTCAAGAGGGGGGTGGAGCTGCTGGAAGGAGTCCAGCGTAGGGCAACGAGGATGATGAAGGAAGGGCAGCATCTCCCTTATGAGGAAAGGCTGAGAGAGCTGGGTCTCTTCAGCTGGAAAAAAAGGAGCCTGACAGGTGAACCCATTAATGTTGATAAATATTGAAAAGGTGGGTGTCAGGAGGATGGAGCCAGGCTCTGCTCAGTGGCACCCAATGATAGGACAAGGGGCAGTGGGTATGAGCTGGAACACAGGAGGTACCATATAAATATCAGTAGGAACTTCTTCCCAGTGAGGATGACAGAGCACTGGAAGGGGCTGCCCAGGGGGGTTGTGGAGTCTCCTTCTCTGGAGACATTGAAAACTCGCCTGGATGTGTTCCTGTGTGACTTGGTCTGGGTAATCCTGCCGTGTCAGGGGGATTGGACTGGATAATCTTTCGAGGTCCCCTCCAATCCTTAATGCTCTGTGATTCTGTGAAACTTCTAAACCATTAAGGTCCCACTGAAATGGTTTACTGTCTCTGAGGGTCGTCCCACACTTCTTCAGTTTCAGAAGTGTCCAGGTGAGGTCATTACGACTCTCTGCATGCAGCAGCATCCGAGGAGGGCAGAGCAGATGAAACAACCCAACTCTCTCAGTTCATTATAGACATAATTGAGGACACGTTTCGGGTCAGCCCATGCACTTTCCAGGTCCCATAGGTCACTCAGCTTTGCCTCATGATTGCCCTTCCACAATCTGCTCTGAGGTAACAATATCATCACAGCTGTTTGACCTCTTCCCATTTGCCTGAGAAAATGATGAAATAATGACTTGTCCATCACCACATCTGAAGCCTTTTGATAGGGGTTCAGAAGACCTGGAGGAGATCAAAACCCTCCAGAGCTGGAATAGGGTTGACACACTGCCATCTTCTTAGTGACCTTCCCAGAAAGCAGAGGTTAGAGTCTGGGAGGTAACTGCTGAGGCCATTAATCTCCCTGTGATTGTGTAGTGGCCAAACCATAGGACGGATGTCTGCAAACTAGCCAAGCTTTGCCTCAGTCGCTGTGGTTCACACAGAAGTCTCCGTCACACTGACCTGAGCAGCAAAGGGTAGTTTTGGAAGATTCATTTGGAGTCCCTGTCCTTCCCAGACAGAATCTTCTAAAATTCTCAAAATCTACTTTTATTGTTGAAACTCCCCTGTGATTACTGTCTGTGGTCTGTGAAGTTGTTAACAGGACAGCTATCCAGCACAAAATGTCCAGGGTTTTATTCTTTGCACCAAAACCATCTCCTTTCTCTTAAAGCTCTTCCTTTATTTATTCTTCTTGCTGGATTAATTCCATCAACTTTTCAGAAGTTTATTTTTGAGTCTGGATTATTCATAGAATCATAGAATCATTAAGGATTGGAAGGAACCTTGAAAGATCATCTAGTCCTATTCTCCTGACACAGCAGGACCTAGACCAAGTCACATAGGAACACATCCATGTGGGTCTTAAACATCTCCAGTGAAGGAGACCCCACAAGCCCCCTGGGCAGCCTGTTCCAGTGCTCTGTCACCCTCACTGCAAAGAAGTTCCTTCTCATATTGATGTGGAACCTCTTGTGTTCCAGTTCACACCCATTGCCCCTTGTCCTATCACTAGATGACACTGAGAAAGCCTGGCTCCATTCTCCTCATACCCAAGTTTCACTTAGGAAAAAGAATCATAGAATAGAATTTTCATTCAGGTATAAGGACAAACTTCTTGCCAGTACAAGTCCTAAAGCCCTGGCACAGGCTACTGAGAAAGGCTATGGAGTCTCCTGCTCTGGAGATACTAAAAGCCCTGTACACTGTGCTTTATATAGTCCTACTTTGGGTGATTGGACTTGATGTTCTCTTGAGGTCCCTTCTAACTCCAACAATTCTGTGATTCCATAATCTTCAAAGTGTGGAGACGTTTCAAACCCGCCTGGCCATGTTCCTGTGCCAGTGGATCTAGAGGATCCTGCTGTGGCAGGAGGATTGGACTGGATGATCTTCCAAGGTCCCTTCCAATCCCTCATGTTCTGTGATTCTGTGAAGCAGTTTGGGATTGAATTCCCAACTGGCAAACACAATGATGATCAAAGAACCGCTCAAACCCAAGAAACAGAGCAGTATGATGGTGTCACCAGCTCTACCGCTTCAGTTCAGAAGAAATTCTACTATGATTCGACCAGGAGAGACTAAGTGATGTTTGAAAGGCAACGCAAGTGTAAATACACGTCTCAAAGAGCAGCACAATTATTCAAGGAACCTATCAAATATTAATAAATTGAAGAAAGAAAGGAAGCCTTTCAAAAACACTTCTCCTTCACATAATTCCCCTAGGTAGATGTTCAAGCTGTGCTTGTGGAAAAGAAAATGATGGTGAGAAACAGTTTGGAGTTTAAGGCAAAACAGTAAGAAGAAGGAAGGAAAGAGCATCAGCTAGAACCTGGGAAGAGATTCACCTTGTGGCCCGAGGGAACAGGGGCTGGTTAGTCTGGTAAAAAGGAGGCTGAGGGGAGACCCTGCTGCCTGTGACTCCCTGACAGAAGGGTGAAGAGAGGTGGGTGTTGGCCTCTTGTCCCAAGTCATCAGTGATAGGACAAGAGGAAATGGCCTCAAGTTGTGTCAAGGGAGGGTTAAGTTGGCCATCAGAAGCAATGTCTTCCCTGACAGAGTGGTCTGGGGTTGGAACAGGCTGCCCAGGGAGGTGGGGAGTTGCCAACCTTGGAGAGTTTCAAAAACCAAGTAGCTGTGGCCCTGGGGTCAGGTTCTAGTGGGCAGAGTGGAGTGGGGTTGACAACTGGGTTTGACGATCTTGGTGATCTCTTCCAGCCTCAATGATTTTATGATTCTATGATTCTAGAAACCAACCCCACAAATATTCTGGGGGGATGGTGAGCGAGAAGTGCTGAGTAAAGCACGGAGTCTAGTGTCACAGAACATTAAGGATTGGAAGGGACCTTGAAAGACCATCCAGTCAAAAGTGAAAGGAAAAGCCTCAAAAGATTCGACTTCTCTCCGTTTGCCTCAATGAACTGGGGGAGCAGGAGGGCACCAGACCCTGCTCTGTTTACTAAAAAATACTGAAGTTGTGGAAGAGATCTAAAGCTGAATCATCTAGCAGTGATGGGGTGGGCCCATGAATATGCAAAGTCACAACTAAGGGTAATTTGTAGCCCTGTTCTTTTAATGTCTGGGCTCTACAGCGGTCTGCTCTACGTTAAGTTTAAACGTGCTTCAGCGTGCTCATGTCCCAGCAGGACAAGTCCCCCCACATATTTATGCTGGACCACAGTAAATGACACTCTGACTGATAACTCTGAATGAGATGCTCACGGTCCAGTTATATACTGCAGCCTAACAAGGCAGAGAAGCTCGAAAGCCAGTATTTGCAGAAATACCCCCTATTTAAATGACTTTTTAAAGTAAAACAATTATATGCATCTAAAGCCAAAGCTGTGACTCTGTGTAAATATCTGTAAACTTACGTAAAAGACATCACAGGGCAGGGATCTCCATTCCGTAATGATTGTATGATTCTATGAAAAGCTACCAGAGTCTCTTCTGCCACAGGATCACGGACAATTAGGGATTGGAAGGGACCTTGAAAGATCATCCAGTCCAATCCCCCTGACACAACAGGATCCCCTAGATCCAGTCACACAGGAACATGGCCAGGTAGGTTTTAAACATCTACAGAGGAGACTTCACAACTCCCCTGGGCAGCCCCTTCCTGTGCTCTGTCATCCTCACAGTGAAGGAACAGAAGAGGTTCCTTCTCAGATTTATGTGGAACATCCTCTGTTCCAGCTCACACCTTCTGCCCCTTGTCCTATCAATAGAAGACATGGAAAAGCCTGGCTCATTCCTCCTGCCACAGCAGGATCACCTAGATCAAGTCGCGCAGGAACGTGACCAGGAGGGTTTTAAATGTCTCCAGAGGAGACTCCAAAATCCCCCTGGGCAGCCCCTTCCTGGGCTCTGTCACCCTCACTGTGAAGAAGGTCCTTCTCACATTGATGCGGAACTTCCTCTGTTCCAGCTCATACCTGCTGCCCCTTGTCCTGTCAATACTCACACTGAGAAGAGCTGATCTCTAACAAGGTGGAGCCTGCTCAGAACAGTCTATTTTAATCCAACAGACCTTTTCAGCAGAGAACACAAATTAAACCCCCACAGTAAAACCAAACACACAACAAAAAAGCTGGCTGCTTCCAAAACTGCAAGTTGTTTGTTTATTTTCATAGAATCATAGAATCAATAGAGATTGGAAGGGACCTCAAAAGATCATCTAGTCCAATCCCCCTGACACAGCAGGACCTAGGCTAAGTCACACANTGAACTGAAGAGCCCACAACTGGACACAATACTCCAGATATGGTCTCACCAGGGCAGAGTAGAGGGGGAGAAGAACGTCTCTCCATCTGCCAACCACCCCCGTACTGACCCACCCCAGGATGTTGTTGGCCCTCTTGGCCACAGGATCACACTGCTGGCTCATGGTCATCCTGCTGGCCACCAGGACCCCCAGGTCCCTTTCTCCTACACTACTCTCCAATAGGTCAGTCCCCAACCTGTACTGGTACTTGGGGTTGCTCTTGCCCACATGCAAGACTACACTTGCCCTTGTTATACCTCATTACATTTCTCTCTGCCCAGCTCTCCAGCCTGTCCAGATCTTGCTGAATGGCAGCACAGTCTGCAGGGGTGTCGGCAACACCACCCAGCTTTGTGTCATCTGCAAACTTTTAGTGACATCCCGAAAAGGATCAGCTACAGTGCAAGAATTCAGCAACAGTTCTCCACCCAGCAAAAAGCCTCTGTATTATTTATTGTCTAGTAAATGAAGTTTGGACCCTGGTGTTCAGCCCTGGTTGCAGACTCTGCACCCATCCACAGCCCAACAACAGCTGCCCTAGTAGAATGTCTCTTTTCTCTCCTTCCACAGATTTCATTACTTCTCCTGGTCTGTCATATCTAGGGCACAGTGATGCTCAGCAAGCAGGGAGAAGGGTGATGAAAGTTTTATCCCTGAAACAATGGGCTGGGAGGTTAAGTCATATTCAACCTCTTTCCAGAGGAAACAGGGACAGAGCAGGTGTCAATGCTCTAGAAGAGCTGATGTTCTGGCCTGACAGCCTTAGATCACCAGCTCTTGAGGTATCAGACACAAGAAGTAACAAGCCAACCCCAGAAAACAACTATCCCGGATTTAAATGGTGTTTTGAAAAAGGTCTGACTTGTCTCACACTAAGAAACAGCCAGGCTGCACTAGACTGTACATTGGGTGGGGCTCTGGGCAGTCTGGTCTGGTGAGAGGTGTCGCTGCCCATGGCAAGGAGTTGGCACTGGGTGAGCTCTGAGCAACCTTCCAACCCAAACCAGTCTGAGCTTCTGTTAAACTCAGAATCACAGAACATGAGGGATTGGAAGGGACCTCGAAAGATCATCCGGTGCAATCCCCCTGACACAGCAGGATCCCCTAGATCCAGTCACACAAGAAAATGGCCAGGTGGGTTTCAAATGCCTCCAGAGAAGGAGACTCCATAACCCCCCTGGGCGCATCAAAGTTGGAAAAGACCTTCAAGATCATCAAGGCCAAATGTCTGCCCTACAAGCCCCAACCACTACCACAGCTCCTCTAACACCCTGGCTGCCCGGCTGTTGAACCCCTCCAGGGATGATGCCTCCACACCCTCCCTGGGCAGCCTGTTCCAGGCCTCCTAACTCTTTCTGGGAAGAAGTTTTTCCTAAGATTCAATCTGAACCTCCCCTGGCACAACCTGACCCCATTTCCCCTGGTCCTGTTGCTGGTCCCTAGGGAGAAGAGGCCAACCCCCAACTCCCTGCAACCTCCCTTCAGGTATTTGTAGAGAAGAGTGAGGTCTCACCTCAGCCTCCTCATCTCCAGACTGAACAGCCCCAGTTTTCTGAGCCTCTCCCCATCAGACCTGTTCTCCAAACCCCTAAGCAGCCTAGTTGCCCTTCTCTGCACCCTCTCCAGCACCTCCATGTCCATGTCCTTCCTGTACTGTGGTGCCCAAACTGTACCCAGTATTCAAAGTCTGATCTCCCACGTGGAAGAGTAGCTCATGCAAGGCACAGGAAAGACCTTTCCCAATACAGAAACAGATTGGTTAAGAGCAGAGATTGACAGAAATTAGCAAGTTGAGGTCAAATAGAAACTTCAGCTTCCCACAATAGTTCTCAGGCTTTATAAGAACTTGTGGTTCTGGAGTTTCCAGACTTCCTCGTTCACATAACTCTTAGTGGTTATTCTTCTTCAGTGAGTCAATCCACATTCAGGGTGGACCTGCACAAGCTTCAAGTGCTCCAAATATTTCCCCCTAGTTTCCTTCAGATTTTTTTAGGCAAACACTATTCAGTTCTGATGGACTCATAGAATGTTCTAGACTGGAAGGGACCTCCAAGAGTCATATAGTCCAACCTCCCTACACAGGGACAGCTCTACCTAGGGCAGGTTGCTCAGAGCCTCATCAAGTCTGATCTTCAATGACTCCAGAAATGGGGTCCCCACCACCTCCCCGTGCAGCCCTTTCCAGCCATCAACCACCCTCACATTCAACAACTTGTTTCTAGTATCCAGCCTCAACCTCTCCTTTCCCAGCTTGAACCCACTGTTCCTTGTCCTCTTGAAAAGACCTTCCTCTGCCTTCATGGAGGCCCCCTTAGGTACTGGAAGGTCAAAAGAAGGTCCACCCAGAGCTTTCTTTTCTCCAGGCTAAACGGCCCTGACTCTCTCAGCCTGTCCTAAGATGAGAGATGCTCCATTGCCCCGATCACTCTAGTGGCCTCCTCTGGACATGTTGATAATTTGTTATTGCTCCTTTTGCTGAACTTTGTTCTACAACTCACTTTACCTGCACTTGATTTGAAGCAGATCCTCTGCCACAACCCCTGTAGAAACCTCCCCGAGCTCTTCTGCAGTGAACACACATGCAAGAAATTAGGGGTAGGGCTTAAACCCATGACACACAGGTAGCCTGTTTTTAAAAGTGACAAGCACCATGCGCGGAGGCTCAAACATCATTTGCGACAAATTGTTTTAAACTCTTTAGAATTTAGAACTTGTCAAATCAACACTGGGAAAGTATGTGATACATTCTGCTGTAAACATAACTTATATTGTGGTTACAACAAATCTTTTAGATTATTTCTAAAAGAATATTGAAGAGTTAAAGCATTAAAAGCACAGATTTTGTTTGAAGTATTCAAACAAGTATTAGGAGAGCACTGCAATAACATTTGGCACTACAGCTGATGTTGAAAATATTTATTCATAGAATCATCACGGCTGGAGAGGACCTCCAGGATCACCAAGCCCAGCCCTCAGCCCAACAGCTCCCTAATCCATAGACCACGCCCTTCAGCGCTCTAGCTACTTGGTTTTTAAACAACTCCGGGGATGGGGACTCCACTCCCTCCCTCGGCAGCCTGTTCCAGTGCCCAACCACTCTCTCAGGAAAGAACTTCTTCCTCAGATCCAATCTAAACCTCCGCTGATGCAACTTGAAGCCGTTTCCCCTCATTCTATCATGAGGAATTTGGGAGAAGAGATCAGTACCAGTCTGGTCTCCTTGTAGGCAGCTGTAGGGAGCAAGAAGGCCTCCTCTCAGCCTCCTCTTCTCTAGACTCAATAAACCCAGTTCCCTCAGCTGCTCTCCACAGGCCCTGATCTCCAGCCCTCTCCCCAGCCTCATTGCCTTCTCTGGCCCTGCTCCAGCCCCTCAACTGATCCTGTCGTTCTGATCCTGTGATGCCCAGTACTCAACTATCATTAATAAGATTTTTTTTTCTCTTTTCCCCAGGAAGGGGAAGGAGAGAACTTACCAGAGCTGACTTGGAATCACAGAATCATTCAGGTGGGAAAAGACCCTTGGGATCATCGAGTCCAACCAGCAACCCTACTCTACAAGGTCACCCTTAAACCACATCCCCCAACATCACATCTAAGTGACTTTTAAACCCATCCAGGGGTGGGGACTCAACCACCACCCTGGGCAGCCCAGTCCAGTGCCTGACCAGGCAGCACTAGTTCTTTTGAGAGGAGGAAGGAAAGCAGCCCTGGGTCTTCACAGAATGGACAAGAAGATGCTTTGGTCTACGTAAACCTAAGGAGAAATAGAAATATCAAGATCCGCACAAAAAAATTAAAAAACTTAAAAAGCAAGCCACAAATTAATTTGCTAGTAACTATTATTCCAAAGAATTTCTATCTAATTTTCCCCTATTTTCTATTTACTATTTCCATACTTAAAGTTTTAATCAAATTAATTAAAGGCCATCAAATGACAATTTCCATTTAAATGGAAAATTAATTCCACTTAATTTAAAACTCTACCTAATATCCTACTTTAAAGCGATAGCAATGCTCTGTCATTTATTCCACTGAATTGCAGAATCACAGAACATGAGGGATTGGAAGGGACCTTGAAAGATCATCCAGTCCAATCCCTCCACCACAGCCGGATCCCCTAGATCAAGTAATCTGATTTATAATTTTTATTTCTAACTTATTTAGAAAAAATCTGTTTAATTTAACTTCTTATTTCTATTTTTTATTTCTAACTTATTTAGAAATACCTGTTTTAATAGAATATCTTATTTCTGGTTTTTTATTTCTAACTTACTTAGAAATATCTGTTTTACTATAATACCTTATTTCTATTTTTTATTTCTAACTTATTTAGAAAAAATCTGTTTAATTTAACTTCTTATTTCTATTTTAATTTAATATTTTATTTATAATTCTTTTACATTTTGTAAATTTTCTTAATTTTAAACGATTGTTTTAATATTAGGTTTAATTTTAAAATGTAAAATACTGTGAAATTAACTATCTGAAGGTTTTAAATATTTTTCTTAGTTTGAAAAGGACCTCAGAGATCACCTAGCTCCAACCTCCCTGCATATGCTAAGAGGAATTGCATCAACTCTTTTGTGTAAAACACTAGAAACATCAGGTCTGCGGAGCCATTGCTCTTAAACTGCTCTTTCTGATCGCAAGAAAGCTGCCAATTAGCAACAGTGCCCTGACTTTTTCACACCATCAATCAACACCCCGGCTCCGACAGGGTGTTTTTCTCCCAGAGCTCTGTGTTACGGAGACGCCATCGGATACCTGTGACACTGCAAACACAAGTGGTGCCCATTTTGTTTCCCTAAACTCGTCAGCCTTGGCACAAAACCAGTTTGCAGACACAAAGCCTGCCTTTCCTACCCTGGGTTTTGTTATTTTAGCCTAGAAAAGATAAGACGAGGAAGAAAATAGGAGCGAGAAGAAGGAAAGAACAACTTAAATATTCATTAGCCGTTTTCCTCGCGCGTTTGGTGGGTTTCCTTCTTGGAGACGTATGAAAACAATCCGCGTGCATTCCTCAGCTCAATTACTGACGAACAACTTATCAGCATCATCAAGCTACCCTGTCGGTCCTGCGAGGTTATTCCCCCATGTGCTATCTGGAGATAAGCAGGTCTGTAATATTAGATCCCCGCTGACACAACCGTGCGCAAATCCCAATCTGAGGCAAGAGGTGACACGTTTCCTCTCATGCAGCCCATTAGGAGAGGAGAGGGACTGCCGGGGTGTGAAATCTGAGGAGCGTGATTGAAAGACTTGGGGACTCCGGGGTCAACTCAGTGGAAAAGTAACTCGCTCACCTACCCCAGGCGCTGAGCGCTGCGACAAGCAAACCTAACACCCGGTGTAGTTACTGGGGCAGACAATCAATAAAAACACCACATTATCAGGCGGCTATAGCTGCAGGGTAACCGATCCTATTACCTCCTCTGCTCCCAAACCAGCCCGGCATGCATTTGCCGATAACGCAGATAATGCAGACACCACCCTGCTCCTTAAAGCCACATTTAATGCTGAGGCCAGGGAGCTAAACCAGCAGTTCATTGCTTTCCCACATGCCCTAAATTATAATGCCCAAGTCTACGGCTACACTCAGGGCGCTACCGAGGTGGCAACGACAACTACTCCAGAATTAAAATGTTTGAGATTTAAGGTAAACTCTCCACATCTATTCCTCCCCAGTACACCCCTGTGTGGGGCACTGTGGCCTCTCCTCACCTCCCCAACTTCTACTGCTGTAGATATCGGGATCCTTCCCCCATCCCTCTGTGATTCTGTGATCACAGAGATTGGAAGGGACCTTGAAAGATCATCTAAGTCCAAGCCCCCTGCTGGAACAGGGTAAGCCTATGGTCAAGATGTCTTACATGAGGCTCAGACCCATGACCGCAGGAATTCAGAATCCCATGCTCTACCAACTGAGCCAGCCAGGTCTTCACCAACCATCTCTGCTCTCTAAGTTCAAAGAATCACAGAATAACAGAACCATTAAAGGTTGGAAGAGACCTCCAAGCTCATCCAGTCCAACAGTCAGTCATTTCAACCCCACCCTGCCCACCAAAAACTGCTCCCCAAAGCCACAGATACTCAGTGTTTGAACCCCACCTGGAACTGCGACTCCTGCCCTTTCTGGGCAGCCTGTTTCAACCCCTGTCTCTGTGTCACTTTTCTAAACATCTGAATCTCCTTCCGTGTGTTCTAGCCCATGCACATGCAGGCTCCTCAACCTAGGGCTGCTCCACAAGGCTCAGGGATGGACATCTGTCCCCATGGTGTGAAATCACAGATTCACAGAACATCAGGGATTGAAAGGGACTTAGAAACAAAAGGCTGCCCAGGGAGGTTGTGGAGTCTCCTTC
>VXBP01003017.1:457-60916 GCA_013400115.1 Rhinopomastus cyanomelas | reverse complement strand
GTCTATAGTTTCCCGGAACTTCTTTCTTGCCCTTCGTTCTTGCCCTTCTTTCTTCCAGTTTGCCACAAGGGTGAGGACATACCCGATTCTGCAGAGAATATCTTGTTAGGGAGAGCTTCATAGTCCTGCTTTAGATCCCAGAACTCCAGGGATCGCGCCTTCCAAATGGTTATCAGCTCTTATTTAAGCTCTTACTTGTGATTGCCCCTTGATTTCCTGTGCATTGTCTTTCTTGTTTTACATCTAGTTCTTGACTGCTTGTTGCCATGCAAATTAAAAGAGATGGTTTTAGCAGGGAGATGTTGTCATTAGCAAAAGGACAAGCACCGAGCTAAAGAGATGTTCTAGATGTTCACGTGTGTGTTACTCAATGTGGAGAGCAGCCAAACCACGTCGAGTTCCACGTGCCCAGCAACTATTTAACGTGCTTACCGTGTTTTTGCAGGGGCAGAGGAGTGGGTTAAAGCCTTTGAACCCAGCAGAATGTAAGACTGGTGGGTCTTACTGTCAGCTGCCCATTATTAACACTGCCCCAGTGCCACCTCTCCACCTGCAGAACAGAGACAAGAGCCTAAATGCAACAAAAACTCTGATGGACGGCGCGAGACAAAGTCGTTCCAGCATGGCACAAGGTGATGCAGATCAACTTTTAGCAAAGGTGAGTTTTCTCTATCCTCTGTGCTATGTGTGTGCGTAGGTACATGAGCTTCCTTGTTGCTGTGTGTGCCCAGTGCTGGCACGGGCATGCAGCTGGCTTGCTTATTGATTCACCAAGTCTTTGACAGAAAGAGGTTTTAATCACTATTGAAATAGGTAACTAGCCCTCTGTTCTAGTCAGTCTGATCCTCTCCTTCTAGAACTTCAGAGGGGTCTGTGAAATGCCTTGAGTGTCTGAAAACTTTGTCTGTCACACTGTTGCTGCAGTCAGTTTGGCTCGTGTAAAGAGGGCTGCAGGAACCCAGGACTGGGTGGGTCAATATGGGTCATTCAAGAAAGTCCCTGTGATTGTGGGCAGTTTAATCCGTGGGGGTTTGGTTCAAGTGTCTGCCCCTCGGCATGGTACAAAACACTTTCCAGTGTCAGCAGCTCCAGGCCTGTGTGAAATGCCTGGGAGCCTCAGGTGTGTGCAGGGAGAAAGCAAGTGAAAGGCAGAACAGGAGCGAGTGTTCTCACGCTCGCTGAGAGTGGCCTGTACGGAGATGTCTCTTTCTCTTCTATCGATAGCGACTGCAGCGGCTGGAAAAGGAAAAGAAATGTGAACGTTCAGTGAGAAAGGACAAGATGGAGAAAATCAATATAAGGCTTGAGTGATGCTGAGTACTGATGGGGCCAGGCACTCTGCCCTGTGTTACCCAAGAGCTAGGAGTCAGGGCAGTCTCCTCCCTTTCCCATTGTCCCCATGGTTTCCTTTTCTCCCAAGGAAGGACAGGTGGAAAGCAAACCTAAACATTGCTGTCAAAGTATTGATTGCCTCAGAGACCTAATTTCTGTTGTGTTATGTGGAACACCTCGTAAGATCAGTGGGAGGTGCCCACCCTATGCACTCCCTGCCTCCACCGATTGTTCCAAGAGTTCATCCTTTACCGACTAGAGAAGGTGGTGGTGGCTTGTACCTGGTGAGTGTGGCCACCTTCTCCATGTGCTGTGCTCTGCTGTGCTGTGACCCCCCAGAGCTGCGAGTGTGCCTGATCTTTCCCTTTTGCCTGCCTTGTCACCCAGGGCTGGCTGCAGTGAGCACACAGAGTGTTGTCGGTGACAACTGGCTGTAGGCAAGTTCATGCCTGCTGCAAGGTCCTGCAAGCAGTGGAGGTCTGATAGCAAACGGAGCAGAAGGGGTGCAGTGAGGCTGCGGCACATTTCTGAGAGTCAGGTGTACTGGAGATTTGTCCTCAGCTTTTGTCAGAGCTGGAAGCTGAGGTGCTTTTTGTGTGTTTCCTGCCACAGAATTCTGGAGTCTCCTCTAAGCCCTCATCATGCACGAATGTGCTAGTGACCATGGTCTTCCTGGGAATGCGTACCCGTTTATCTCACACTGACCGTGACTACAGGGACCAAATCAAAGTCTATCAGCAGCACTGTGGTGGAGAAAACCTGTGTGTCTACAAAGGCAACCTCTTGAGAAGAGGTAAGGATAGAGAGTCAGGGTCTGCGCTGATTCTGTTGAAATCTGGATGGATGGCTAAGACGTTTACATGATATCAGAACTGTTTCAGCTGGGCTCAGTTGAAATATCTGTACCCAGGGATTTTTATAGCATCTGTCTCCACACATGATCTGCTGTATCATGATGATGAGGTAAAAATAACCTTGCCAAATGATGGAAGGGGGAATTGGGAGCATTGATTTAACAGAACACTGTGGCTCAGTTGAGTTTTGTGTAGAGGTGTATGGTTAATAAAGGAGTTGCAGCAGTAAGGGATTAAAGGAGTACAACCGAGTTCCCCCAGCAGAGAGCTGGGCAGCAGCCTCAATGCTCCTAAGGCCTGGATGCAAAATTAGCCAGAAGCAGTTCCAGAAATAGCATCTTTCAGCTGTTCTGTGTATACGACGGTATGACCTGGAGCCTGGCCATTGGAAATGATCAGTACCCCGTGGGGTGCTGCACCAGGGAGCACACACGTTCTACCACAGGAGCTCTGACACACTGCTGCATGTGCCAGGAATCCTCCACAGTCTGTGCACCATGGGCACTCCTGTAAGGCCAGTGGCGGAGTTAATTCTCCTGAGATGGGAGTCTCTGGTCTCTGTTTGGCTGTAGTAGGGAGCATCCAAACTGACGATGTATTCGCTTGTCACAGGGGTGTCTGGCTTGGTACTCTGGGTAGGAGAGACAAGGCTGTGTGTGGGGAGGAGTCCGAGTTTCACCAGCTGATTGACACAGACAAGAACCGAAGTACCTGACCCCAGAGGGCTGGCCGAGTGCTTTGGTGGTGCTGCTGATGCGTTACAGCAGTGGCAGAGGCTGAGAGCAGAGCAGGACCTTTTTCTTCAAAGCCTTTCCTTTCTGCTGTTACAGAGACCTTCCAGTTCATCTCAAAGCGGCACCGTGGTTTCCCGTTCAGCCTCACCTTTTTTGTCAATTGCATGCAAGTGGACAGGCTGAGCTGCTGCTGTGAGTACAGATATCAAAGGCATACCGGGAAGGGAGGCAGACGTGGAATCTTCAGGTTTCTCAGTGTGGAGGGAGCATCTCCTTGCTACAGGTATGCAACACATAGGCTTTGCTCACAGGGACTTGGCAGCCCAGTGTTGAGACAGTTTACCGCTCATTTCCTTCTGTTTCATCCTTCTGGCACCCCAGCTCTGTAGAAGCTGCTCTGTTTCTCACGTCTCTTGAAATGTGCAGAGTGGAGCTCCTTCCTCAGTCTCAGGTCCAAGGATGCCACCAAAAGTCAGCACTGTGAGCAATGGCTGCGGGTTCACCAAGAGGCTTTGATTTTAATGAAATCTTCCTTTGGTGTGATTTTGAATCAACGACCTGCATACTCTTGTGGTGTAGGGTGGCTCTTTGTGGCTCTGCTTAAGATTATATCAGGAGTAGGAAGCTGGTCTCTTCTATGAACCTACTAACCTCAGGTTCAAGAGGCCTTTGCACCTTTTTACTCTGAAGGAACAGTCTGCACAGTTGTTTTCTAACTGTTTGGATTTCTGTTACGTAGAAGCAGGACAGAAACCGAGAAGCATTCAATTTCCATCTCCCTCTTCCCCTGCCCTTACTAGACCCAGCAAACAAATAAGAAAACCAAAGTCTTATCCACAAAACTTGTTTTTCTGTGTTACCGAGTGTTCCAGAAGGATCTGGATCCAGCACACATCTCACTTGGAGCCTGTCTGCCTCTCTCAGTGGCTGTACCTTCACAGATTGTGATTGGTGTAGCTTGAAATTGATGGGCAGTGGTTGTAATTCTGATTTTACTCTGTTTTGTTCTTCAGTTGTCACCTTTATGTGCAGCCAGCATTACTCTCCTTCAAGGAAGAGTGCCATCTATGTTAGTGAAGCTGTTGAGAGTTCAGGATGCTTCTCTGAGTGTGTAGTTACCAGTCACCTTGTTGTCTGAGTAGTGATGCAGGGGCAGATCAGTGCCTGGTTTCACCTCGTCTCTGTCTGCTGCCCTTCCCTCTTCACACAATGAAACATGTGATACTTCCCAATTCTCCTTATGTTTTGTAGGTGCATTCTTGCCACAGATGTGGACTTAGAGCAATGCCTACCCAAGAGGAAGATGGAGAAGGACCATAAGGAAAAGCATGTGCATTTGTGCGATGAGGAAGTGCCCACTGAGCACAGTAAAAGCAGTGTTGGGCAGCAACCAAGGCAAAGCCCAGTGTCAGTTGTCCTAACATGTCCCGATGCAGAAATGGAAACTATTGAGGACAACATGGAAGCCGAACAGGAGTACAGAAGGGAAGAGGGGAGCGACCAATCTGTTTGTCAGAGTGAGGATGGCCAGGAAGGCACCGGTGAAGATGGTACAGTGTTGCAAGACACAAATGGGGAGTGAAAAATGAGATAAAGTAGTTCTGGAGAGGGTCTTGTGGCATCGTGCCCCTAGCCTCGCTTGGGGTATCCTCTCTTGGGATACCTCATGTATGAGGAATGTGGGGATGCCTGTGTCTAAATAGAAAGTCTTCTTCAAAGGAAGTGGAATGTAGAGAGGGATTTAAATTTCTACTTCCAGTGCCTAAACAGTAACTAAAGGAAGATTTCTGGGTTCTGACAGGGTCTACCCCAACATTTCCAGCTGTAAAGCAGGCTGAGGTAGCTGGACGATCTCTACTTCTTTTCCTGTTGACCATTTTCTCCTTGCTGTCTGTTGTGTAGCTGTTGTGATGACCCAGGTAACGAATCCAGGTCAGGAAAGAAATGGCTGCCAGTCAAGGAAGGAGTGGTGGAACGCGGGAATCTGGGTGTCCCTTTGGTGCTGGGCAGTGCAGAGCCTCCTTGGGGGCTGTGTTGTGGGGACGGGCAGGATGGTACTGACAGACTAGGAGCGGAGCTGAGCTGCAGGTGGGATCTGTGCGCTGTACCCTGGCTTCCTCCATGACTCATCTCCCAGGTAGCAGTTGGCACGACTGACAGTGTGGCAATTTCAGCTTGATCTTGGTCGCCTCCAGCGATGTTTCTGGTCCCCATGTCCCTAGCAGTGTGTTCTGGGGACCGTCAGAGCGGAAAGCTGGTCACTCATTGAGACTTCGCTTAAGTTAGCGGCAGAAGGGCAGTGAGAGCACAGGAGTGTGCTGAGAGCAGCACAGCAAGGCTTCTCCTCATCACTGTCCTGGTGTCTCACTTGTGGTCACGGGTATAGTGAGAGACTCTTTAATGATAAGAGCCCTGTGAAACAGCCCTAATGTTAACATGGTCCTCAATGCAATTAATGCTTTTTTTCTTAATAGCACCACATGCAGCTTTGTTGGGAGAAGAAACAGGAGCACCTGACGTGCAGAAGGCAGCAGTGCAAGTAGAAGAAGGAGGACAGATGGCAGGCGAGACACAAGCATTTGAGAAAGAAGCTTTTGCGGCCAAGGAAGGGAACGCTTGCACTAAAGAGGCAGAAGAGATGTCCTGGGAGGAAGATGTGCTGGCGAGAGAAGACATCGCAGCTGCACTGAAAACAGGAAGTCAGTCCTTAGTAGATGACCTTGCCCCTGAGGAAGGCCCCACGCCAAAAGAAGAGACGCAAGGCACAGAGACAGGGAAGGGAATGGAGACTGGTAGAGAGGTGGCACCCAGAGAGCCCTGTGGACAGATGGCAGAAACCTCCCTGGACACCCCTGCACCTAGCAATGGGGGAGCAGAGCTGGTGGGGACAGGGAACATAGTGGGTGAGGAACTGTGCCCAGACACCCAGGCACAGGTAGTGACCCCTGTACTTGGGGATGAGGGAGCGGAGCTGGTGGAGACTGGGACCATAGGGTGTGAGGAGCTGTGCCCAGACACCCAGGCACAGGTAGTGACCCCTGTACTTGGGGATTGGGGAGTGGAGCTGCTGGAGACTGGGACCATAGGGGGTGAGGAGCTGTGCCCAGACACCCAGGCACAGGTAGTGACCCCTACACCTGGGGATTGGGAAGCGGAGCTTTTGGGGACAGGGACCATAGGGAGTGAGGAGCTGTGCCCAGACACCCAGGCACAGGTAGTGACCCCTGCACCTGGGGATTGGGAAGCGGAGCTTTTGGGGACAGGGACCATAGGGAGTGAGGAGCTGTGCCCAGACACCCAGGCACAGGTAGTGACCCCTGTACTTGGGGATTGGGGAGTGGAGCTGGTGGAGACTGGGACCATAGGGGGTGAGGAGCTGTGCCCAGACACCCAGGCACAGGTAGTGACCCCTGCACCTGGGGATGAGGGAGCGGAGCTTTTGGGGACAGGGACCATAGGGAGTGAGGAGCTGTGCCCAGACACCCAGGCACAGGTAGTGACCCCTGCACCTGGGGATGAGGGAGAGAAGCTGGTGGAGACTGGGATCATAGGGTGTGAGGAGCTGTGCCCAGACACCCAGGCACAGCTAGAGACCCCCAGGGCAGGGGCAGTAGGGAGTGAAGATGAGCCTCAGGAGGGGACTGAGCAGGTGGGAAGGAAAGCAGAGGGGAAACAGTCAGGACTCAGGGAAAACACAAGAGATTCAACAGACATCTCGGAGAGCACATGGAGTGCTTTGAGGCCCGGGGAGCAGAGGAAGGACAGTCCCATTGGAGGAAGTTCAGACACCCCAGTTGCTGCTGACCTGGATGAGCGGAGCTGTGGTTCCTGTGAGGTGAGTCCCGTGTGGTCTGGCTGCTGCTTCTGTCCTTGGTCGAGTGCCCAGAAGCAGAAGACAGACTGCTTTGTCTCTTTCCCTACCCATTCCTTGGGTATCTCCTGCTGGTACCTGGGCTGAGGGCTGCTAAATCCTTTTGGGTGGCAGCTTCACCACGATTTACTTTTCCACAAATCCTGTTGCAAGTGTCTGTGCACTGCAACACACTGACACGTGCAGCCCCTAACTAGGCCCCGCTGGCCCTGCAGAGCTGCTCCTGGCACCAGGTGTCACAGCAGTGGGGGATCCTGGGCAGCACCTCTGGCTCTGAGCCGCAGGTTGATGGCAGCATTGTGCCTGTAGGGAATATGTCACAGCAGTACTGCAGCAGCTCCGAGTTTAGCTGTTCTGTAACCTGTAGCTTTTCTCTTTGTTTTGCAGGATCTTCCAAACCCATCCACAGATGTCGAGCAGCTCCAGCCCCAAGGAAGTCCCTTGTGTGTGACAGCATTTTAAACGCTGCCGCAGCCAGCAGTGACTGCCTGCCCTGAAAAGAGACCTGAGAGCATCTCCGTCTGCTCTGAAGCACAGAACGGTTTTACTTCCACCAAGAGCAACTTCTATACATTGCTCATTGTTTTATGTTCCTGATGCTCCTTCTGTTGAGACCAATTAAACACTATATTCTGTGCTTCAAGGAGCCAGCATTTAATTCCCATTTAATTTCTTTGCAAGCATTTGGCCTTGTAAAGAGCCTTTTCTTAAGCTTTCTGGGTTTCATTGTGTTTCTGTGTGTCTCCTCCTGATGCTTCCTGAGGAGATGCTCAGGGCACGTCCTGAGCAGCTCAGCCACCCCTGAGTTCCTGCATCAGCCTTCCAAATGCCCCTTCCTGCAAGACACAGCGGTCTGTGCTGTTGCTTTTACTTCTGGAAGGAACATGATGGGTTTCCTCTAGCTGCAGAGCAGTGTGGCTGCTGTGGTGGTTTACAAGGGGGACATTGGGTTACGGCCAAGGTATCTGACCTGGAGGGAGTTAGCACCAAGGCCAGAATGGCCCAGGGCTCTGCTGCAGCTGTGGCCTGCCGTGCTGGGAAATCCCGCTAGCCCATGGTGCTGACACAGAGACTCAGAATGTGTCTGGGGCTGCAGGGTGCCCAAAAAGGAATCAGATGGTAGTAGGGATTGGGCTGGCAGCTCCCTGGCATCTACTGGTCATGGAGGGCTGGTAGCCCCCGCCTTAGAGCAGCCCAAGCTGAGAACACCTTGGAGGTCTGGGACTACCACAAATGCCTTTTTTTTCTTTTGATCCCATTGTATCCTTTTAATGCTTGAGATGAGAGCACAGCGTTCCCCGTGGACATTCCTTCCTAGAGGAGTAGGCGCGTATGACCACCCAACCCTCTGGCAGGCCAACGGAGAGGGACACTGGAGCAGAACTTGTGACCAGGACGTTCACCACCAACAACACCTAAAGCTGTTCAGCTGAGGGTCCCTCGGTGGAACACAGTGCCTGGGAGTTGGGCCAGGACCAGAAGGGCCGTTGAGTCTGCAGGCGGCAGCTCCTGCCATCAGCTGCTTTCTTCAAAGCTGCTGCTGCCGCTACAGGAATGAAACCTCATGGTGCTCATGGGATCTGACACGTAGCCTGCAAGAAACAGAAAGAAGGTCACTGGTTGCTCAGTAGAGGAGCTATTCTCCCCAGCTGCCTGTGCAGTGACCCTGTCAGCACAGCAATGGGCACATTGGCATGAAGTGACCATGTGCAGACCCTGCGCTGGTGCCAAGCTCCATTCAGCATCAACTGCTGGGGGAACATTTGCACTGGAAATAAAGAGACTCCATCACTTCTGCAATGGGTTCTCAATATTCAAGCCCTGTGAATCTCTGGTGACTGACAGGGACCCACGAATCTCAGTGTTTCAGTGACACGGTGGACATTTGCCACTTACAGTAGCTTTTCCAGTTTCAGTGGGAGCTCCAGAGGGCTCAGCATGGGCGTTCTGGCAAGTTTTTACACTCTTTCAGTTCTTGATGCTAGCAAACAGCAGCTGCTCCGGCCAGCCCTGTATGGCCAGTGACCTGCTCCAAAGGCACCACTCCTCCCTTTCCGTGTTGTCGTGGGGTGGAAGCCCAGCCATTGCTCCACTGCCACCTCCACATGCCTTGCTGCTGCCAGGCAGTAGGGAACCTCTGCTATAGTCAATGCTTTACTGTTTCCAGCTGCCTCGACCATATCCTGCAGGTATGTGTTCTCCTGCAGCGCCTGTGAGTTTCCCTGCAGCCAGGAGCAAGACCAGGAAGATGCTTGGCTTGGTGCTTTCCTGGGGTCCCTCCTTCCTGCACCTCTTGTTGGTGGTCAGTGCCCTTTCCAAGCGCCTGGAAGGGTGATGCTCTACCACAGCACAGCCTGGGCTCATGTGGTCACATCGCTGCTCTTCAAGCTCAGGACAGCTTCTGTGCCATGAGCTGTGCAGGGCCTGCCCTGCAGCTGGGACTCTTGGTGGCTGCTGCTGCTGCAGTGAGCTGCCTGCCAGGGCCTGCGGTGAGCAAGGAGACGCCAAAGTCAAACTCTGTGTTTACACTAGTGTTGGAGCACGTGGAATTCTCTCCGGGCTGGGGCACATCTGCCCTCTGCGAGTTGGCTGCTGTTGAGGTGGTTTAACTCACAATTTGTGAAGCTTCCCAGGAAGAGCAGGTGCTTTGCTTCCCCTGAAGAAGCCAGGGCTGTGTTTACCTGCAGAACTTCTGTTTTCAAATGCACCTAATGAGGAAAAGCACTCAGTCTTAGAAAGGCTCTGGCAGGAGCGGCAGCAGGGTGCTTGTGGGGCTTTGACAGGCAATGGAGAGAGCACCTGCACTCTGTTGTTTATGGGCTGCAGGCACAAAGGCAGGTAATGGAAGCAGTAGGCCCAAAGCAAACAGCAAGGATCACAAGGCACTTTATTGGCGAGAGACAGCCGGGCCACTGCTTTATGGAACCGCTGCTTGGTTCCACGTCTGCAAATGTTTGCAATCGTGGAACCAAGCACTGATCAAGCAGGGCCTGGGGCTTTGTGCCTTCTGCTGCGCTGGTACCTGCAAATTAGGCTGCAGTGGGGCTGGGGTGACTGGGCTGCAGTGGAGCAGGTGGTGACTTGCGCTGCAGCAGGGCTGCCCAGAGCAACAAGAGACAGTGACTCTGCTCTTCCTCAAGACAGTTGATGACTCCTTTTTGCACTGCCTGAGCCTGCTGAGACACATGTGCGTATGGCAAGAGAAGCTACTCCAGTGCTATTGGGTCTAGCAGGCAGGGTCATTCCTCTGCCACCCTGGCTGGGTCCCCTCTCCCCTGAGGCAATGCACTGCTCACCCTGCTCAGCTCTGGGTTAGTTTAGGGTGCTGCACCATGGTCTCTCCATCTTCATTCCCTTCTGTCTCCTTTTAATACAGACTTGAGACGACCTCTCCAGTCTCACTCCAGGCTGGTCTCACTGCAGAGTTCACTAAACATTTCTATTGGGTGCTTGTTCCTGCTTGAGCTTTCCAGCTGCCAGGTGCCTGGCGGAAGCTGTGCCCAGAGGAGCTGCTCTCTGCAGCAGCAGAGCCCAGACACAAGTGATGACAGAGGTCTTGTGCTGTTTTCAGCTGCAAAGGTGAGTCCCTCATAGCTGTTACGGCAGCGCTGCTGCTGCCAGCCTTGTACTCAGTAAAGATTTGTGTGCCCTGGTTTTGCCTTTTCTCTCCCAGTGGGGTGAATTTGGGGGAGGGAGGAGTGTGAGTATTGTGCTGAGGCTGTGAGAAGCAGTGAAGATGAACAGTTTTGGAATGCGCTCCGGGGAGGACAGAGCACTGAATTCTCTTGGTACAAAACACGCTGGAAAGTGGCAGAAAAAGGACCAGGCACCAGGAGCAGAGTGAGAAGGCCCCAAGGCAAAGCATGGCAGCAAACTCTGAGTGAGGATGAGGCAACTCAGTAAAGTCAAGGCACTCACTCACCACAGCTGCCTGGAGAACACACAGAAAGCCATGTGAGCACAGGCTACACAGGGACCTGCCTGCCCCGCAGGTGCTTGGCTGATATGGCTCAGGGATGCTGTGTACAGCACTGGATCAGATCATCACTGACTGGCTTGGGTTAAAAGAAGCTCCTCCAGTGCCACTCCTTCAGTGACTGAGGGCACCTTCAAGCAGAGCAGGTTGTTCAGAGCCCCAGGGTCCAACCTGACCTGGGATGTTCCAGGGACGAGGCTTCTTCCACCTCTCTGGGTATCCTGGGCCAGGCTCTCCCCACTCTCAGGGTCAAACATTTCTTCCATACATCTTGTCTGATTGGCAAATGAAGATCATCTTGAAGGTTCTGTCTGACCTTCAGATCCACACTGAGACACAAAGGTTAACCCAGGGAGCTAGAATCCGAACTGCGTGACACTGCCCCAATGCCAACTTTGCTGTCCTGTGCCCTGTCTGGTTCTGTGTTGCGCTGCTGGGCTCAAATCTGCTCCAAACTCATAATTGTTCTGTGCTTGGGACACTGGTGAGAGCCAGCCAGTGCATCTGTGAGCCATGGAGAAAGGGTGGGTGAGGAACAGACCCCCACAGAGCTGCCTGGGAGACAGGATCTGAGCAAGAGCTGGTTAGCGAAAGGTGTCCTGGGGATGATCTAAGCACAGGGGCTAGGAAGTGCTGGAGACCTCTTTGTGTCCATGCATGTCTGCATGGGCATAGAGTCAGGGCCTCTCTGTGCTGGAGGGGAGCAGAACGATGGGAGAACTTTAGGGGAGCACAGATGGTGACAAGGGTGTGCTGGGTCACCTGCGCTCCTGATAAAGGGCTCTTCTGCCCACCATTTGCAGAGGCAGTCTTGAGGGTACGATGCCACATCCTCTCCTTATTCACTGACCCTCTTGTAGACAGAAAGGACCCCAAGTCTCTGACGTGCCTGGGGCACACAGCAGATGACAGCAGCAGGTGGCTGCGGGGTGAGACCTTGGAGTTGGCACTGAACACGAGTTTTCTCAAGCCACCATTTTGGTTCCTCATGCTGGTACCCACTGCAATGCTCAGGGGAGCATTTCCTGCAGCAACTCACCGTTTTTGTCGATCAGTGGGCACTGGAAGTTTCTCCTCATATCATCCAAGGACAGACCCTGGGAAGAGTGTTGCCCAGTGCTGCAAATTAAACACGTGGTGTTGGTTTAGACCAGTCACATCTCCAGGCCACAAGTAACAGCTTTTTCTACAGAGCTGGAAGGGAAAGGCAGCAACGTGTAATACAGTGGCCTGATGCCTGGCCATTGGCATCTGTGGGAAACTAACAGCTAGAAAAAGTTAGAATCATAGAATCATTAGGGATTGGAAGGGACCTCAAAAGATCATCTAGTCCAATCCCCCTGCCACAGCAGGATCACCTAGACCAGGTGTCCTCAAACCCTGGCTTGTGGGCCAGACACAGCCCCCCAGGGTCTCCAATGCGTCCCGCCAGTATTTACACCCCCCCAGCCAGGGGTTGGGAGGCAGAAATCAAGCAGCCACAGATGACTTCCTGCCAACTGCGCAGCTGGGCTGAGGTGGACGGCTCCCCTGTCTCTCCCTCCCTCCCTCCAGCTCCCAGGCAGGACAAGCCAGGCACCACAAACTATAGCCCAGCCCCCGACACTGTCTGAGGGACAGTGAACCGGCCCCCTGTTTAAAAAGTTTGAGGACCCCAGACCTAGACCAAGTCATACAGTCAGTCTGGGTTAGAAGGGACCACAGGATCATCCAGTTCCAACTCCCCTGCCATGGGCAGGGAGACCCCACCCTAGATCAGGCTGCCCAGAGCTTATCCAGCCTGGCCTTAAACACCTCCAAGGATGGGGCCTCCACCACCTCCCTGGGCAACCCATTCCAGGCCCTCACCACTCTCATGGTGAAGAACTTCCTCCTCACATCCACCCTAAATCTACCCATCTCCAGCTTTGCTCCATTCCCCCTAGTCCTATTGCTACCTGACATCCTAAAAAGCCCCTCCCCAGCCTTTTTGTGGGCCCCCTGCACATACTGGAAGGCCACAATAAGGTCACCTGGGAGCCTCCTCTTCTCCAGACTGAACAGCCCCAACTCTCTCAGTCTGGCCTCACAGGAGAGCTGCTCCAGCCCTCTGATCATCCTCGTGGCCCTCCTCTGCACTCGCTCCAGCATCTCCACATCCTTCTTGTAATAAGGGCTCCAGAACTGGATGCAGTTCTCCAGGTGGGGTCTGACCAGAGCGGAGTAGAGGGGGAGAATCTCCTCCCTCGACTTGCTGGCCACACTTCTCCTGATACAGCCCAGGATCCAGTTTGCCTTCTGGGCCACAAGTGCACACTGCTGGCTCATGTTGAGCTTTTTGTCCACAAGCACCCCCAAGTCCCTCTCCTCAGGGCTACTCTGCAGCCAGTCACTGCCCAGCCTGTATTTGTGCCTAGTATTGTGTCAACCCAGATGCAGGACCTTACACTTGGTCTTGTTGAACCCCATCAGGTTGGCTTGTGTCCACCTCTCCAGCCTGTCCAGGTCCCTCTGGATGGCATCCCTGCCCTCCAGCGTGTCTGCTGCACCACACAGCTTGGTGTCGTCAGCAAACGTGCTGAGGGTGCACTCAATGCCTCTGTCCATGTCACCGACAAAGATGTTGAACAAGACTGGTCCCAGGACTGATCCCTGAGGGACTCCACTTGTCCCTGGCCTCCACCTGGACATGGATCCATCAACAACCACTCTCTGGGTGTGGCCATCAAGCCACTTCTTTAGTCATCTATTGGTCCACCCATCAAAGCCATGTTCCACCAGCCTGGAGACCACAATGTGGTGCAGGACAGTGTCAAAGGCTTTGCTCAGGTCCAGGTAAATGACGTCAGTCGCCCGCCCCTCATCCATTAATGTTGTGACCAGTTCATAAAAGGCCACCATGTTTGTCAGGCAGGACTTGCCCTTGGTGAAGCCATGCTGATTGCTCCCAATCACCTCTTCACTATTCTCTTGTCTCAGTAGTGCCTTCAGGAGGATCTGCTCCATGATCTTACTGGGCACAGAGGTGACACTGACTGGCCTGTAGTTCCCTGGCTCCTTCCTCCTACCTTTTTTGAAAATAGGAATTATGTTTTCCAGTCAGTGGGGACTTCACCAGACCACCATGACTTTTGGAATACAATAGAGAGGGGTTTAGTGGCTTCATCTGCCAGTTGTGAAGGAGGAGTGTGAATTCCATGTTCCCATTTCATCCACTCTCAGAGCAGCTTCAGTTACAAGAGGCAGTAACAAACCCACACCTGCTACGAGGGTCTGGCCTGGAGAAAGAGCTGCCATCACGGAGAAGGAAAACACATCTTTCTGCTCAAGGAAATGAACCTCAGTTTTCTGCAGCACTTCCCAGGCAGCCCAAGGTCCTCTGGCAGTCCTGCACCCAGGCCCCCGGAGCTGTGTCTCACCCTGCCATGGCTTAGCTCTGCTGTTGCTGTTTCTGACTGCTAAGCGGTGCTAAAGGGTCGTTTAGTCTTGAGCCCAGAGCTCTCCTGGCGCTGCACCGTGTCATTTGCACAGCTGCATCACTCCCTGTGGGATTGGGATGGGAGGCTGCTAAAGCTGCCCTAAAACCCCAAGTCTTCCAAGGGTCAGGGCAGACACCTTGGACAGAAGCTTAATGGTGCAATAATGTGAGCTCACCTTAAAATCATCCTGCTCCTTCTGCGGTCATGAACTGGGACAGTCCCATGTCTGTCTGTCTGTCCCTGCCCTTCTGTGCAGAGACACCCTCCTTGGGCCTGCGAGGGGTCCAGGCGACAGCACCTGGCCAGGCTCTGCTGGCGCTACCCCATCTGCCATCGGCACAGCCCCTCCATTCAGCTAATCCCATCGCAGGTGGAGATCAGGCTGAAAAAACCCAGAACTAAATTCTTGACCCGAGAGACAGACCATCAGACCTGGCACCTCCCCAGGGTCACCGGTCTCTTCCCATGTTTTATCTTCTCTAAGGTCAGAGAACCAGTTGTTCTTCCTGCCCACAACACTTCCTCTTGTTAAACAAACTCCATGAGCACTAAGGATGTAACAGAGGTGATGATGGAGCAGAAAAGAGCTTTCAGGCCCTGGTGAGATGTGCTGCCCACGGTCCCCCCGGCTTTGCCACACTCGTTATTTTTCCCCTCAGAGAAAAAAACGTGAGGGTTGGGTTCCCTTCAGGGCCATTTTTCACGTTGGGACACGAACTGCGGCCTTCCCAGAGCTGCTGGCTCAGAGCAAAGGCAGATCCTTCCAGCTTTGCAGCCCCAGGCAGGCAGCCATGGGCATTTCATCCCACGGGATGAAGCCGTGGTGCTCTGCGCAGAGCGTGAACACCGCGGGGCTCCGCTGCTCACAGCGAACACCGCGGCCCGGCAGCCCGCCCCCCGCTGCCTACCTGGGTGACCCGGCGGCGCCGGCGCGCGCGTTCAGGGCGTACTCGAGCTCGAAGCGGCTGCGCAGCGCGGCGACGTGGCTGCGGCCCGGGCCCCCGCGAGCCGCCAGGCAGTCCGAGGAGGAGGAGGGAGACAGGGAGCCGCTGCTGTTGCTGGAGGCTGGAGACATCAGCTGGATGGGAGCAGACCGGAGGCGGCTCCGTTACCGTGCGTTCACGAGCAGCCCTTTCCTCAGCCCTTGCTCGTAAGCTGTGTCCCTCCAGTTTCCCCCAGGCACAGCAGATGACTGGGCTCAGTGGAGGGGAGCTGGTCAAGGAAGGCAGGGGATTCACCATCCCCAGGGGTTCGGGCCGGGCCGGGCAGCGTTTCAGAGGACGGGCACTACCCAGCCGTGCGGGACCTGGCTGGTGGGAGCCACGTTCCGATCGGCGCTGCCTGACTGCTGCTGCTTGCTCTGGGTGTCCCTGGACAGGAGTTCAGCCCCAGGCGATGCAGGCGCAGGCTGGCACGGCCCGTGCGTCTTGGTGCGCAGGGTCTGAGCCCCGGCGCTGTGGCAGCAGGGACCACGGGTCTCTGGCACTGAAGTTCCCCGACACTCCTGGTGTCAGAGATACCCACAACAAGCAGAAATGATTTGCTGGGAGAGAAAAAGGGAGAAGAAATAGAGGGAGGTGCTTTTTCTTCCTGCACTGAAAAGCTTCCACCTCCACACAGAGCGACCAGTGGCAGCTGGAGTGTGAGTGGCTGCGGATACCTGCTCTGACCCTTCAGCTCAAGAGCAGTGGTCCATTTTTGAACGAGGCTGGGTTGTTTTAGAGCTCTCTTGCACAGACACCACAGACAAACACCCTGCGGGAACAGAGCTTCAGGAGCAGGTGCTTTCTGTCAGACCTTACACCAGGCTGAAATGTCCTTCTATGTCACAGCCACAGCCTGAAGTAGAACTGCTTTTGCACTTACCCTTCTGTTTTCTCCTTCTGCCTTCCTCTCAAGGGTCTCGACCCATCTGTCTGTCCCTCTTTTTAACCAATCAGTCTTTAATGGGATGAATGAGAGCAAGGACATCTGCCCAGTGTGACTGTGAAGGGCGCCTGCAGCACTGGTCATGCTCTCTCCTCTGTTGCACCTCTCTGAGTAGCTCCTACACTCAGAGCTGTACCTGCTCCCTGCCTCCTGCTCCTCTGGCAGCCCCACAAACCTCTATAGTCAGTGTGCCTGAAAAGCTCAGCATGTTGGCTAGCAGTGGGATCAAGCAGCTGCATCCAGCAGCTCACAGACTCTGAGCTCAAGGGCCCTCCTCAGCTGCTGCTCTCCCAACCTGAACTGCCGTTGCAGCTCCCCACAGTGGGAACAAGGTCCTTACCTCGATGTTGCACAGGCACTCTTCTAGCTTTGTGACTACTTCCGAGAACTCTGGTCTCCCCTGTGAACACAATAGACAGAGCGGAGCTACGTTAGAAGCACGGAGGGTGGTGTCTGTCCTCTGCAGTTAAACCAACTCATGGACCCGCAAGGAACCTGTGTCCCTCTCTCTGAATTTCACAGCACTGCTTTCAGTCTGACTGTGAATCCAATGGCAACTGCAAGTTTGATACTGGGCTATGAAACCAGGAGGGGGGTGTGAGTGTGTGTGTACAACTTCAGGGGAATTGTTTTTCTCTGCCACAGCTGGGTTTGAGCTGGCAGTGACTATGCAGCCACTAACAATACATCCCTGTCTCTGCTTGGGGCTGAGCTGTACCTCTTCACACTCAGGTGGCTGTGGAGAGCAGGGAACAAGCTCCCTCACATCTGCCCTTGTCCTTCTCCCACTGGAGTTCTCACATCACTCTGCCTGTGAGGGCTTCCCACTGCTGCCTGACCACCTGCCTCCATCTCTGGGTGCCTGATGTGGCTGCTGGAGGCCACTCAAGGAACAGGAGTGGGCAGCTGGCACAAACACTCCTCTTCATCACTGTTATCCATAGCCCGTTCCAGCTGACAACACAGACTTCCCAGGGATGTTTTGGCTTAGCTAAAGCACCATGTGCAGTCGTGTTTGACAGGGGAGGGCTGGGAGTACCTTAAGTACCTGTTAAGCAAGCCCCTTATTCCCATCACTCTGTCTTCCTCAACTACCTTGCCTTGCAAGCCCACGGAAGAGCTGACGTGCCGTTAGGGCTGCACTTACTAAACTGAAACAGCATCCATTTTCTTTACAGAGCTGAGCCCCACGTACCAGGGTAGACACTTTGGCTCTAATTAAAGCTCACAAATTAGAGCAGCTAATAAGAGATGCTGCTTAAGAGGCACTGTCTGATTTCTCAGCCATCACTTTGCCTTTGGAAACCACCACTGTCGGAAGTCTCTGGAGAAGAGAGGCTTGAGTGCCAGATAAATGGCAACAGCAACATGACGTGAGGGACCTGCTTTCCAGTGGGATGAACCCTAAGCCAAGTCAAAGATGAATGAAAGGCTACGTCTTCAGATTTGGAGGCATTTCATAGACACCCATAGAAGTCCACAGAGACTGGATCTAGGGGATCCTGCTGTGGCAGGGGGATTAGACTGGATGATCTTTCAAGGTCCTTTCAATCCCTAATGTTTTGTGATTCTGTGGGACATACTCAACTGTCTACTTTTGTCTGGTTTGGGTTTTGAAGCGATCAAGCCTCCCAGAGAACGCTGACCTGCAAACACTCACTGGAGCCCAGCATTCACCATTCACCCCTAACAAATAACCTCTCATCAGGAGATGTCTTTCTTTGAGACCTGCAGTGAGCTGCACTGGGGGATGTCTGCTGAGTTCACGGCACTGTCGTGACTGGCACTGGCTGGTGCTGATGAGAGGGCAGTAACCTGCTTCACCCTGTTCTGCCCAGGTGCCTCCTGAAAATATCTGAAGGGCTTCAGAAGTAACTTCTGCCACTGAGAACAGGAGCAAAACCACCTTCGAAAATCCCCCTTTAGTAAGTGTGTGCCCACATCTCATGCAGAGTTCGAGTTACCCCCCCAACTGACTGAGCTATCGGCTGCCTTCTCACTAAACCACAAGCAGGATGGAGCGATGCTGGAGTGGTACTGGGGGTAACAAAGTGCATGCATTGGGTTTCTGGAGAGATGTTTTCTCTTTATTGAGACTAAATGAGCTGTAGAAATGCTAACAGGATGCAGTGACTGCATCCATTACATGGCTGTTGCTTAAGTCAACAATTTAATGTGACATCTTATTAATAAAGTCAAACAGAAGTCTGTTACCTGCTGATGGCTGTTAGCAGCCACTGCAAAGTCACATGGAGCACAACTCAGACCACTCCTCCATTCTGACATCAGCCCATAAAGAGCCTGCTCCAGAAAGCAGGGAGCACCAGTAACCATAAATAAACTAGAGATTAAATAAAGCAGCCTCACCCCGCAGTATGAACACTCCTTGCACACAGTGCTCACACCAGTACATCATGTCTGTAACCAGGGAGGATGGGGATAAGCTTACTGCACTCAGTCTGTTCCCAAAGTTGCACAACCCTCCCTCTGTCCCATCTCAGCAGAGACTCCAACGTCTGATTCAGTTCACAAAAGCAGGCTGCCAAGGGGCACTGCTATCTCTTGGCCGTGAGTGGTGTCAGGCACCACTCAACCTTGCTGTGCCCTAAAGGCCACCAGTTTGAGGACAGCGGTGCTTTAGTTGGTTCGAGTTTCCTTTGGCGCAGAAATAGCGTCAGTCTGCAGGAGCCATCCCAAACCATCCCTTCCTTCAGCACAGTTCTGCGGCCTTGGAAAGGAACACCAATGCTTTTGATGTCCTTCAATGCTGATGCTAGCTGGGACAACCAGGTGGGCATCTCCAGGCACTGGTCACCAGTTGTGAGCACAGCAGGTGAGAGAGGTGCTGCTGCAGCAGCCACGCAGTGCTGTCAAACCAGAGCCCGACCACCGGCTCCTGTTAAACGAGAGCCCCAACCTGCCAGACAGATAGAGACTGGGGCAGACATGACTTGTGCTTTTGTGGTTCACAGGACAGCTCCTCCCTTTCCTAAAGAAGGGTTTGTTGGTGTCCAAGGCCTGTCTTTATCAGCGTTAGTTAGAGCCCAGTAGGAAATCTCCAAGGGCATTGGCTGGGGGTAAAAAACCTTCATTTCATTTACTGTTTACCGAAAACTGCATTCCTTGTCCTGTGGGGAGAAAACTGGACTAACAGGAAACCCCAAAAGGAGTTCAGACAGCTGGAAGAGGAGTGGTCCAGCTCAGGCCCAGCAGTGCTGCCGCTGATGAGGAAGGGCCACTCCATGCCCGTGCAGCGGACACACACTGATGTGCCCCTGGTACCCTGCCTGGCTCCCAGTCCTTCTGCTTCCTCCCTTCTCTGAGCAATGAAAAATGCCCCCCAAAGCAGCAGCGATGACAACAGGAAGCAATGTGGTGATTCTGGAGTGTGAGAGAACAGATGGCTTTCAGCCTCTCAAACAAATATGTCACAGCGAGAACAAAACCTCATGGGCGCATCACAGAATTACTTGGGGCTTCTGGTAAATAGAATCCTTCTGGGATTAAAGCTGCAATAGGAAACCAAGATCAAGAGACAGATTATTTCTACAAGCTGTAAATTGCGTTCCTGTTCCTCTTTTACAGATGCTTCTGTAAAAACCAACAGCCTAAGCACCCTGTATGGGATGCACAGAGGCGTTTCAAGGATGCTCTGTGCCCTGGAGAAAAGGGGCAATCCCAGGAGATGGGAAGACCCCACAGGACGAAGCAAAGGGCTGAGGTCCTGGCAGAGGCAGTTCCCCTGCCAGGTCAGTGCCTTGGCCGTCTGAGCCACTAGTGAAGAGTCAGCACCAGTTTGAACGTGCAGCTGCCACTGTCACACCTTGCAGCTTCTCAAGGTGGCTGCAGCACTTCCTCTCCTCAAATTCCATGCAACATTGACACTTGTCACCTACATTTCACTCTCCTGCAGCAGTGCGGGAGCACGTGCTCCTGTGTGCTGATCCTCACTCCTGTACAGGTGCCACAAGTCACCCTCAGACATCCCCACCTTCATCCTGAGCGTAAAACTGCCCGCAGCCACCACACTGCCTGCAGCCCGGCCACCAACGGCTGGGGCCTCCGGAGACCTCTGGGGTGTGGGAAGGTCAGGGAGGGTATGTGCTTGGACCAGACTGCTGGGGAGCAGATCAGAGCAGGACAGCCTGTCTAGGAGCCCAGGGGATGTTTTTTGAGCCTCTTTTCAGACTTCCTAGGGCTTGGGCCAGTCATGGTTCTACATTTGCCACTACTGCTCCTGCAGCTTCTGACCCCTGAGGCTCCCTCCCTTTCCCTACAGACTGCAGGGCCTGTTTGGAGTTTCAGACACTCAGAACTTAACCCTTTTTCTGCTACTCCATCATGCTATGACCCTGCAGAGAAGTGCCAAGCTGTGCCTAGTGCAGCCAGTGTCCTCAGTGCTGCCCAGATGGACCCCTGTTCCTGGGCAGTAGCCAGCCCTCAGACACCAGAGCTGTGCATGTGGGAATTTGCACGACTTTAAAAACAGCCAACCTAGTCAGGACAGCAGTCACCTCCAAGAAGCTGAAATGCCCTTGGAAGAGCATGAAGAGGTTTTGTTACCTGAATTCAGAGATGGTAGTTTTGAGGCAGAAAATGAGGTTCCTGTAATTCTTTGTAGGAAAAACAAAGCTGAAAGCTCCTCTGCCAGAGGAACAGTGTCCCCACCAGCTGTGCAACACGTTAGTGCACCTCTGGAGCAAACCACAGTGAGGAAAAACCCTTCAGCAGCTCTTTTTCTTTCTCCAAATGTACAGACAACCCCCCCCGAGCCTTCCCAAACGTTACTAGCTGTGATGTGGTGGTGGTGGGCAACTTCAGTGAGTCCCAAATCATAAACAGGATTTGATTAAAGTATCAGACAAACACCAGTTTAATTCAGCTCACCCCTGGGCCTGGAAACTGGGGTTCCTGGGGAGGCCACGTGGAGGGCTGGCCAGAGCACAAACACCCTTCTCCTGTGAGGGGAGGGCACACTCACCTCGGGACAGGCATTCCAGCCCCTCATGAGCAGGGCAGAGATAGGCTTGGGGATGGAGTAGCCGATGGGCGGGCGAATGTGGTGGTACGCCATGTCAGCCGCTGCTGCCGCTGCAAGAAAACAACCCCATAGAGACCCGTCAGCACGCACACGTGTCCCCAGCTACACACAGCCTGCTCCCCAGCAGGGACCTGTAGGCAAAGACTCGTAGCTTAAAGAGGTTTCCAGTCCATCCTGAGGACTGTCTCTGCCCCGGACGGAAACGCATCGCTGCTAAGGCTGAGCATGGCATAACTCCAAATAACCTAAACCCTAAACAACCTGCAGGTGAATTGGTAACAGACTCCAGTCTCCTAAAATAACCCCTTGCTAGTTCTGTCACAGCCTCAGTAAACAATTAGCTCAGTTTCTTTAGAGAAAACCCATCTAGTGGGGGTGTTCACGGGACCGCAAGTCGCTGCTGACTGGGACTGCACTGCCCAAACGCTCGCCTAACTGGCTCCGCATGTTCAACAAACCCAAGCACCTGGTTAGCTCCTCTCCTTCCTTCTCAGCAACATTCTTTCAAGTGAAAACTCGTATTTTGAACTCACAGCAAGAGTCAAGGGAAATCCTTTGTTTGCCTGAGACTTTAATATGATGTGAGATGCAGAGAGCTGCACTGTGAGACGGTGACAAGAGCAGTCTGATATTTCTAACCACCTCCCATTGTCATCACAGTACCCATCGTAAGAGCAGAGTCATTTCAGCCCCTGTTGGTCCTCACTGTCTGCACGCGGATGGTTCAGAGGTCACTGTCAGATAGATCCTGAGACATCTTAACTGTCTGTTGGCAGGAGGGGCATTAAGCTGCACAAGAACAGGTTCACGGAGGAGCTACACCAAGGGATGGCTTTGCATTCCTGACACCAGTGTGAGACACAAAAGGCCTCCAGGAAGAGCAATGTTCCTAGGACTGGGTAAGGCACTGGAAGTCACCCAGAACCACTGCTCCAGGCTGTCACGGGATGTGTGATTTATCGCTGCACAACAAGCCGGTGGAGCACTGGTCAAGGACACAGTGCAGCTTCTTCCCCAGTTCACAGAGGTTCAACTATGAATCCACTGAGCACCTTACCTGGTTTCAGGTGGGCAAATGGAATTTCACCTGTTAGCAGCTCCCAGAGGCACAAGGCGTAGCTGAACACATCAGCCTTGATGGTGTACCTGGTGCACTGGGTGAACACCTCTGGGGCCATCCAGCGTAGGTTCTGCACAGCAGGAACATCGGGAATAGGTTAACAGCATTGGCCTCTTCCTGGCTGCACACGTTTGCTTCCCTTCCTTCTTCTATGTCCTTCCTTCCGTTGCTCCACAGAACAGCCAGCCCATTTGAGAGGAGGAACGGTCACCCAGCCTGCTGCATGTGGGCAGCCAACCATTGCAGATCACACACAGCACCCTTAGTCTGGCAGCTGTCTCCTAAAGCCCCAGCTGGCCAGGCATCAACCAGGAGAGCAGTGCTGGGACAAAAGCAGAACACCCAGCCCCACAGCCTGGAGCCCTCAGCAGTGCATGAACCTACCCTGTGGTGCCCACCAACTGCCCCTGCAGCTGGGAGATGGCAAAACTGCCGGCAGCTGCACGGGGTTGGTGTCTCCCCTTTTAGGGATCTCCCTGCTTTCTGTGGAGGCCCAGTTTTAAGACTGCTGACTGCCTCTCAGTGGGGAGATGAGCTCACAGTGTCTGTGCAGATTCCTTGCGCCCCATTAACTGAAGCCACATCCTTTGTGAGGCAGTGAGACATCATCGGTGCTGGCAGGACCCCCTTTCTCTCTCCTCACACACTGGGTGTATTGCGCTTTGTTATCGAGGCTGCTGCCAAGGCTCCTCAGCGAGTCCTTGTGGTGACACCAAACAGCCCTGCACTAAAGCTTACAGAGACAGTGACCATCTGGTAAAGACGACTCTCTCAGTTACCAGTTACTGGCTTATAATGGGGAAAAGAACTCTGAAAGGAGACCAGTACTGAGGAATTACCACCCTGCTAGCCAGCAGAACCACATGCCAGCAATGTGTGCACGAGAGTGGGGAAGGGAGAGTCAAAACATGACACATACTCAGGCCTTGGTGGGCAGTGGAGCTCCAAAGACAGCTTACACAGCTCTGCTTTCTGCTGCACACGTCTGTTCGCTCATCTCTGCTATTAGTGGGGCTTAAAGGAAAAATAACCAACCCACAAGGAAAAACTGAGGGATGAAATGCTGCACCCGACCATCCTTTCCAACAGAAATGCTTCTTGTCTCATTGTCTCCTAAACTGAGTTTGCCTGGATCTTTGTACTAATTACGTGAAGGAAACAATGGACAAACCCCGGGTTGTTTTGTCATGTTGTCTTCATCCAGGGACTGCAGAAATCGGGATTCTGGAACACAGAGAACAGCAACAACAGCAGAGTGACTGTCAGGCAGGGGGTACCCACCTCACCACACACAGCCCTGGATAGAAAGCAGGTTTCTTTTAAAAACAGCTGTGGTGCTCGGGGAGTGCGGGAGAGCTGTCACAGGCTTCATCTCCAGGATTGGCACAGACAGCGAGGCTGCTGGAACCCACCCACCAAACCAGCCTTAGCATGAACCTGCAAAGCTCCACCAGCATCACAGCAGCTGCAGATGCAGCTCACAGTTCATGACCTCATGGTTATTTGTACCGGTTAATACAACAGCGTCTGGGTCTACCCCACACAGCCCTGAGCTCTGCGTCAGAACAGCCCCACAGAGCCGCGTCACTCCTGCAGAATGTGGGAAGAGCAGCTCTAGAGGAGTGACAGGACCTTGCACAGCTACAGTGAAGGTGGTGTCTGCTGTGTTGGTGGCACCCAAGTCCCCAGACAGGACTTAGATGCCTTTGGTGGATCAGAAAAGTACCCGGAGGGGTGCTCTGTGTGAGTGAGTGCCCAGGCAAGCAGCTGCTCCCGTGCGTGGTCCTAGCCCTGGGCTGTCTCCTTAGCAGGCAAGAGGGCAGCAGCTCTGGGGCAGCACTGGGCACTCTCATGGTAACAAAATGAAGAGCAAACTCCTCGGCATTTTCTGGGTCAGTACGTGCTCAGCTTTAGAGAAACTGAGGTGAATCAACAGAAGTTTTGTGAAAACTTCTTACCTCCAAAATCAGCGACAACCGCATGGCCGTCCTCATACAGGAGAATATTGTGACTGGGGAAAAAACAGTGTGAGAGGTAGCTGGTCAGTAGCATCTTAAAGATTGTGCAAGCGTTACTGGTGCTGGTCACAGCTAACTCTTGAGGAGCTCAAATCGCCTGCTCAGGGAGAGAAACCTCTGCAGAGAAACCGCTTCTAGCCAGGTCTCCAATTTAAAGTCGCCATCCGCTCTGAGACAGCAAGCCCAACAGTTTGTACATGAGAACGTCAGTTCCTGATCGATACCGCAGCAAAACAATTTCTGTAATTAGCTGTAGATCAAGTCTAACAGCTCTATTTGGTGTGTGCACTGAATCTCTGTGCTGCAGGGGGAAAGATGACATTTGACTATAAACACAGTCACAGCCTGTAAGTAATACTACAGGGACTGATTCTCTTCTCTCACGAGAGTCGCCTAGGTACAGGCTCATAGCAGTGATTCCTAAGTTATGCTGACGTGCGGAAAGGAAGGAACAGTTCTGAGGAGCCTGGGTGGCAGGGATCACGAGGAGCCACTACAAAGCCATTCAGCTGAGGAAAAAGTCCATCAGTTTAACCAGTTAATAAGACACACGTTCCTTTCACGAGACAAAGGTACTGCGTTTCGTAAAGTAGCTCCGTTTGCTAATGGAAAGTGACACCTAATTCATCCCGAAGCTCATCTTGGAGTCCAGGCTGAAAGCTTCTCCCTACTCACAGCGACGGGATCAGTCAGAGGCCAGAGGGTCTGGGTGTGCTGCAGGGGATTGAGGCTCATGATCAGCTCAGCAGCCAGCAAGAAAACCGATGACAATGTGATGTTTATGGCAGATACACACTTGATGTGGGGTTCATGTCAGTCACACACATGCTGGGTTTGCGTCAGATACATATCAGGCGGGGTTCACGTCAGACATGTACACTGGGTTCTTATTTCAATAGAAACTCTTGGAGCTGGGAAGAAAGGACCTGATGCAGGGGACTCCTTGTTTGGCCAGGATGCGTTTGGGGCAATCTCTGCCAGGACATCTGGAGATCAGAGGAATGGTTTATCAGAGATAATTACTCACAGTGACACCTATCAGAGTGCTCTGATTCCTGTGCAGCCATAACAACTGCAGGCCCTGGGGACATACAGGATAGATTGCCAGCAGAGATATTTACCAGCTTAGAGTTAAACCTACTGGACTTGTCTTGAAACTACTAGAACCAGGGAGGGGTGGTCCCTGTGCTTTGCCTAAGGCACAGGGAAACAGAGCTGGCAGCTATAAAGCCCAAGAGACGTTGGAGGACATAGTTCTTCTGGGTTTGCCAGCTCTATGATCTCCCATTACGCTACAAATTAAGACAGTTTTGTGGGGTCTCCCACAAACGCTTGTCAGCGTGTTGTGGAACTAAACCGCTTGGCAGTTACTACAGGCTTTAGCAGGCACACATCCCATTAAAATCTGATGTCATTTTTCATCTGCCCAAGCCTTAATGGATGAAAAAAGGACTGAGACCGAAAGAAAGAGATCCCTTTTCCACTCTCATAGCAGGGAGCATTAAATCAAATCAGCTTCTTTGACACCCTTGGTTACCTCTCTCAAAGAAGGACGCATTTCCTGGCCATTTAGGAGATGCTGCTGTTTTTACAGCACAGTGGCACCGCAAATACGGCTCAGTGAGCCTTCACAACTTTAATCTTGGAAACCTCTCTTCCTCCTGACACTGTCCCCATTTCCTGGCTCTGGTCTGCATCGTGGAACTTGACATTAAAGCTGCTGGCAACAGCCCTTCCTCCTCTGCAGCGCTTAGAGAAGCAAAGGATTGAAGCTCTGACTAAAACTGAATCCAATCCAAGATCTCTTCTCTTCAGTGTTTTCTGAGGAGCTCAGGCTAATCTGCAGGTAGGTGTTGCCACATGATGGGAAATATTCTGCCAGAGATAAGGCCTGAAGCCAGCTTTGTACGCTGTTACTAGACTTCATACTGGCATTTCATTTGGAAGTCGGTCCAGCTTTGGGGAAGGCTTTGGACCAGATGATCTTGCAGATCCCTCCCAACTTGACTCTTCTATGGTTTTATTAACCATAGCTTTCCAGCAGCCTCTCTCCAGTCTCTCAGCAGCTCAATAAATCACAAGCCAGGACCTGTCCTCTGACTCCTGTGCAGTAGTTCCCTTGAGCTCCTGCAAAAGGAGGTTTTCAGCTCCTCTATGAACTGTGCTGCTTGTTCAGGTGTGGAAATATGGATTTAATAGTTTAACACACTGCACCCTGACTTAAACCTTGCTACGGGTCCCTGCTCTCTCATCTGCTCATAGAAACATAAACCCCAGCAGACTGGTGCACCATAAACCTCATTTCTCAAGACACTGAGCTAAGCCTGAGCGGGGCAATGACTTCTCAGCTGCATCCAGGACTTGAGACAGCAGATGTGACTGAGCTGGAGATGCCCTGGTGAGGCGGCTCACGGAGGGAAGTCCTTGGCTCCAGAGCTGTTCTGCTCCAGACAGATGTTGTCTTCCCTGTCAGCAAGGGGCTGAGCTCAGACTCAGTCCTATGGGCACTGGCCATATTCAGCAGCCTCAGCATACAGACCGTTGTGCCTGCCCAGTGCCGTCGGGAGTGATGTCTGATGTGGTGCCAGAGCAGCCCTTCGCTCTCCTGCCTGAAGCAGAAGGTACCTACAAGGGATGTCTTCCTCAGCTGTGCCCTACCCTGCTCCTAAGTGGGGTGAGGAGACACAGGGTCTTATGCTGGGAAGACGACATGGCATGTCCTGTGGGACGAATGTGGGTCCTATAAGTGACCTGAAGACATCCTGAGAATCAATTTTGTCAGACAACAGAGACCGAAGCCCAATAGTTTTGGTGGGATGTGTCCCTTTCTGATTTTGAGACCTTAAACCCTGCCTTGCAAAGGCAGGGGCAGGCAGCTCTCCATCAGTCACCACTAACTGAAGTGAAGATGTGCTCAGCAAAGAGGGAGCGTGATCACAGCTCCGGATGTACTGGAGAACTAACATTGATTTCTGGGCTCTCTAAAAGGCTCCATAAAATCCAGTTATTGTGGCAGAACAGTAACGACGGATCAAAATTCATTGCTATGCTCACAGGACCTCTGGAGGTGCAAGCTTCCCTTTCAAACTCTGAAAAAGCTTTATGGGGCTCAGTTTCCTGGGAGACACTTTGTAGGCAGCGCAGAAAGTGGGGAGTGGAAGGCAAACTGGTGAAGAGCAGGTACCAGGAATTAACAGACCTGTGGCTTTGTTTGCTTCCCTCTGTTTGTTTCTGCATTTGATCAAGATGAAGCACAGCCAGCAGCCAAGCAGAAAAGGAACTATGTGTGTGGGTGGGTGTCTGTGTTCTAAACAAAACTCTCTTTTTCCCCAGTTTGCAAAGATCAGCCCAAGTGTGTCAGAAGTTTGTGAAGTCAGAAGCACTGAGGTAGCGATGCAGCACAAGTTAGGGCTATTCAGAAGGTATCTGTGATGCTACAATCGGCAGGCAAGGATCTGCACACCTAAGAGGAGCAAAACCACCTTTAAAAAGGGGGGTTAGGAGGGCAGAGCTGCTGCTGTGGGAACGTTTTTGCCCTGAGCAGGCCCATAACACTGCTGGAGGGCTGGGCAGATCACAGCATAAAGCAAACGATTGTGGACACAGCGCTGCTCACGCGGTCTCTGTCAAATGCTTACTGACCCGAGTCAAGTCAGAGAGCAGAAAGGGTGTGAAGAAATAAATGGCAGAGCTGGCAGTGGCTCTCACACGATGAAGGATAAATGACAGAAATATTGATGATCTCAAGGAAACAGCAGAACCTGCTCATATTAGAGCTGTAGAGAGGAGAGAGAACAGCCAAGCGAGGAACACAAATTTCACCAGATGATAGCTTTTAGGACAGAACAAAATGTGAGCTCTCCCAAGCAGGACTCCTACAAATCACTGCCCTCGAAAACGTCTATCTTCACTTAAACCCAAGCCCTGGCATGGTAATTTCAGTCATGAAAGCAGAGTGGGTTCACGCAGCCTGTCCTTGTCGCTCTTGGTCTTGGGCCCTCTGCAGGCTCTTCTACAGTCTTGGTTCCAACCTGACCTTTGCCACAGCAGGGACAAGAATGAACCCCATTTCTCAATGGGAACAAACTGTATTGAGCTCCAGCTTCAACCTCAGCCTGCTCCAGGGCTGTCTGGTCCTTGACTGGACCCAACGTGCCAACACCCTTAGGCAAGAGCATGGCTGACGGTCTGCGTGGAGGAGCTGAGGAAGCAACAAGCAGACCCCGCTGTGCCTGGTGCGTGGACATGGCTCTGACAAAGGCACGTCGCAGCGCCCGCCTTGGTGCGGCGTGCGTGGCCGTGTCTGAGAGCAGGACATGGTTCTGGAAAGAGCTGGTGCTACCAGTGGGCTCTGCAGCTGCTCGTTTTTCTTTCCTAAAGTGAAAAACAGCAGAGAAGTAAGGCTCAGAATCCCCACTGTTGCCTCAACAGCACTTGGAAACCTGAAAACCAGACATGAGAAAGGGGCTCTTCAGCCTCTGTTTTGAGAAACGCAGCACGATAAATCTGATCTGATCTGGCAGAAGGTTAATAATGAGCCCAGCAGAATGTGAATTAATTGTCTTCTTGTTAAGGCCGCACACAGTTTGAAACGGTGAGACCAGGCACCATCCTCTTCTGAACCCCTGGAAGGACAAAGATGAGAGCAAACCCTGAAGTGTGTAATCATCCTGCCTCTCACAAAGCAGCGACTACGAAGGGCAAGAGGCAGGCAAAGCACACTCAGCGCATGGCCCTTTCCAGAGGAGAGATCCTCCTGCCTTGGCCACGCTGCAGTTTAATGAAAGGCAGCTGCCATGTTAAGATGTCGTAAGGGATTCTATAACAAAGAAGAGCTGCAGACACCATCCCCATTACCGCCAGGCTTCCAGCTTCTCTTTCATCTCTCCCACTAAGCCAGGGCTCAGAAACTTTTGCAGATAGTTAGAGCCATCAAACAAAGGTTAGTTGCTCAAAGGCTGGGTCCAGCCATGTTCAGCTGTTACGGCTGAAATTAAATTGATACCAGAATGGTCTCTCTTTTATTAGAGTGCTCTAATCTTAGTGGCTGCAATCCCTCGCCGTGGCGTGAGGAGTAATAAGCTGATACCTGTCGCTGTTGCTGATAGCTGTCAGAACTTCTTTTTCCAGAACTGGAAAGCAAAATAAAACTCCCAATTATTACGACAATAGAAGGATAACCCCTTTCCAAGGGTAAGACATGAAAGACTCGTTTTCCTCTCTGTTCTGCCAGGCCCGTTGCAGCTTTATTTAATGCATTATGTGCGTTGCATTAGATTTCAGAACTCACAGAGAGGGTTACAGACTATGTGAAGATTTAAGATGAAAAATTAAGAGGCTCTTGTGAAGCCAATGGCAAAGCCTGTCACAGAATTCCACTCTTGGACTTCCTCTTCAGTAGCTGTAAAAGACTTTCATCTGGTAATTGTGCCCGTGGGCTGAGCGGGACTCACACTGAACACAAGACTCTCGCTCTCGTGCTGAAAAGTTTCACAAGTTAAGCTCTCTCAGCACCACACACCGACTCGCTGATGATGTCCTTGCAGCTAATTGTCTTTTGACCCTCACAGACGTCATCTAGTAAAAGTTCTGTGAGGCAACAAGATGCTTCTTGGCTTCTACCAAGATGCTGGTTTGGGGTTTCTCTTGTGGAAAATGTTCCTGAAAGCCCTTCTGCGCAGAACCATTGTCCTAACAGCCAGCAGCGACGGGGCATAAACCACAGGATTTGGATCTTAGCTCCCTGACCCAGCCACAGAGCCGGCAGCGTTCGGACCCACAGCTCTGGGCTTGCACCACACCCGAGGCAACAGCTCCAGCTTTGAAAGAGCATCTGCCCCTGGACTCAGGTCTGGTGGCCTGAAAGGGTCTGTGAAGGGGTGCAGATATGTGAAGGAGACTCGGTGAGAAGGTGGAGGACATGTGGTCAGAGCTGGTGAGGAGAAAGGGACCTCCACTGTTAGGAGCAGGACAAGAGGTGGAGGACCAGTGGTGAAAGGAGGTAAGTTCAGTGATGGAAGATTAAAAACGGGGCAGTAAGAAGATGTGTCCAGCCTGTCTGTTCTGTAGGCTGACGTGCAGGTTGCTCTATGCACATGTGACAGCACAGCAAGCCCCAGTCAAGCCCCTTTGTCCTTCAGCAGATGGACAACTCACCAGGGTCTGGCCTGAACAGCTGGTCTGGGTAACATTCGCAAAGCTGCTCTTATCAACAGCCAGGGTTTTGTTGAGGAAGAAAGGTTCATTCGGAAAAGCTCTGCCCAGGGCCAAACTTCTCCTCGTAGCTCTCATACCAAGGATTTGTAATGGTTGTAGTTTCGCTTTGCCCTTCATCCAGACCCTGCTGCACACGATGGGTTATGATTGATTTGCCAAAAGAGCAAAGGTACCTCGTCAGGAGCAGGTTCCCAGCAGGAACCAAGCATCCATCTTGGCGCTCAGGACTGACAAGGGATGCTGGTAAAGGCAGAAGAGATGACAGCACAGGAAGACACACAGTGACAGGCTGTGTGAGAAGGAAGCCCAGCCATCCCCAGCTCGAACGATGGTGCCTCTGGCATTTAAGGGCTTCATCTAAAATCTCCCAGTTCAGCAGGCTGGGTATTTCCCTGCCCGTCACTGAGAGCCACTCACCACGGGACTCTTGTCATAGCAAGAACGGGCTCTTCTCTGCACACACCGAGGACTCAGAGCTTCCACTCAGACACTGCCCAAGAAATGAAATGAGTAGCTTTTGCCTCTTAGAAGGGATCTGGTCATGGACACCAGTGGGTCGAACAACCCGAAAAACATCGGGATGAACTCTGTGATTATGGGAAGACATTGAAAATAAAAAGGCAAAGTGAAGGAAAGGTGATCTGGTGATGAAAGGAGATCAGCAGTGCCTTTTGAAAGCACAGTGCTTTGCTGTACATGGACTATGACTTCTCAAATGGACAATAACACAAACAGGCTGAACAAGTGCCTCTACCCGTCCGAGAACAGTAACACCAAGAGGCTGAAGAAGTGCTTGTACCCATCCAAGAACATGCCTGCCTGGGTGGGAAATGCAGTCACAGATGGAAACCAGTGAATTCAGCACTGCGTGACATCAGTTATTAACAAACCAGAGTCTTCACAATGCCGGGTGTCAAGAACATGCAGTTTGTGCTCTCCCTGCTAAGACATCCCTGAACTCCCCTGAAATCACTCAGACCTAGATGCTGCAGAGCTCTGCAGTCAGATGATTTGATAATGAATTATGGTTAGTTCAAAATGGGTTAGAAGAGAATTTGAACTGCACTTAGGAGTCTGACTGTCCTACATCTCCTGCTAACTGATGGAACTGTTTGCACAAGTGGATTTTATGGACTGCTGCACTCTGCGTCGACTCATAACACTCTATTCAACAACGATAGGTTCCGTAAAAACCAGGGTGAACAGACATTTCTTGCCACCAGAATCATACTTGTTCGTGGGAAGATAAAACTGTCAGTCTTTCCAGTCTGGTTTTTTAAGACTCGTAAGTCGGATTGTATTTTAAAATCTTGGAATTAGGATTAAACATTTTTACAAGATGGGCAGAACAGCAAAAATTCATGTAAAATGGAGCATTTTGAGGGCCTCTGAAATGCAGCTCCAAGGTTTCTGAAGCTAAAATAACTTTGAGATGTGATGTGATTTTTGGAAGTGTTTAGCCAGTCCAAAGTGCAGTGAAGGAGCTCTTTGACACATGGGATGTATGCAGCCCTGCTACGGTAAAATTGCAGAGTATGGCTCAGAATCCCAGAATGACTGAGGCTAGAGAAGCCCTCTGAGCTCATTCAGCCCAGTCCAGGACCTAACATCACCCCATCGGCCAGACCAGGGCACTAAGGGCTGCAGCCAGTCTGTCCTTCAATACCTCCAGGGATGGGAACTCCATCCATTCCTGATGGAAGACCACATCCAAAGCCTTCCCTCCATCCAGAAGGCTCATATAAACATTAAACCTCAATGTAGTGAATACAGGAGGGGATATAACATATCAGCAACACCCACCCTTCTCCACACTGCACGTTTATCATATCCACCACAAACACCTTACCCACGAGTTTAAATAAAGTGGGAGGATTTGCAATTGGCAGCAGCTCCAGAAGCTGTTTGCACGTCCTTGCAGCAGTCACCGTGCATGCAGACAATGACCCACACACTGCACCACACAAATCAAGCAAGGGGTGTGCAAGGGTGCAGAGGAAGTTGAGACAAGAGAGGAGCCTGCCTTGGTTGATGAGGACTGGGTTAGGGATGAGTTGAGCAAACTAGATGTACATAAAGCCATGGGTCCAGATGGGGTGCACCTGCGTGTGCTAAGGGAGACAGTGGAAGTCATTGCTAGGCCACTCTCCATCATCTTTTCTAAGTCATGGGGATCAGGACAGGTGCCTGGGAACTGGAGGACAGCAAATGTCACTCCAGTCTTCAAGAAGGGTAAGAAGGAGGACCCAGGTAACTATAGACCGATCAGTCTCACCTCCATCCCAGGAAANAGGGTAGTGTGGAGATGGGCATCTGGGCAAGAACAACCAGTGTAGGTTGGGGACTGACCTGTTGGAGAGCAGTGTAGCAGAAAGGGACCTGGGCATCCTAGTGGACAGCAGAATGGCCATGAGCCAGCAATGTGCTCTTGTAGCCAAGAAGGCCAATAGCATCCTGGGGTGGATCAGAATGGGGGTGATTAGCAGATCGAGAGAGGTTCTTCTCCCCTTCTACTTGGCCCTGGTGAGACCACATCTGGAGTATTGTGTCCAGTTCTGGGCCCCTCAGTTCAAGAAGGACACAGAGATGCTGGAGGGAGTCCAGCATAGAGCAACAAGGATGATGAGGGAAGTGGAGCACCTCCCTTAAGAAGAGAGGCTGAGGGAGCTGGGTCTCTTTAGCTTGGAGAACAGGAGACTGAGGGGTGACCTCATTAATGTCTACAAATATTTGAGGGGTGGGTGTCAGGAGGAGGGAGCCAGGCTCTTCTCAGTGTCATCTAGTGATAGGGCAAGGGGCAATGAGTGTAAGCTGGAACAGAGGAGGGTCCATATAAATATCAGAAGGAACTTCTTCACCGTGAGGGTGATGGAGCATTGGAATAGGCTGCTCAGGTGGGTTGTGGAGTCTCCTTCACTAGAGATGTTTAAAACTTGTCTGGACATTTTCTGGTGTGACTTGATCTAAGTGATCCTGCTCTGGCGGGGATGATCTTTCAAGGTCCCTTCCTATCCCTAATGATGCCAAGATTCTGTGAAATGTGCTGTCAGAGCATAAAGCAGGGTTTTTGCCGACACTGCTAACCTAGGGCACGCAAACCCCAGGAGACTGGCCCAGGGCAATGTGGTTTGTAGGCTGCATTTCTCAAAATCACATAAAGACACCTGCAGTTTCTTTCGCAGTGGGGATTTGGTTTTTGTTCCCAGGCTGCAAGGTGGGGGGGGGGTTCTTTTTGTGACCACAAATAGCTGTTCTTCCATCTAAGGAACTAAGATCTAAGATCAGGCTCTTTCCTCTTTCTCTTAAGGCCATGGGAAAAAGCAAACATTTCAGCTAAAGATTGCACCTAGCTGAAGATCCTGAACCAAATGTCATGGTGGCCAGATAAGAAGAGGCAAGAAGATAAGAGAAGCCTGAGAAAGTTAGAGAGAAAGCTTGGGATGGTTATGAGGGAGCCTGGTAAAGCTCTGTATTGTTACTAATAGTTTACTAAGCCACTAACAAATACTAATCAGAAGTAGTGCATGGAAATTTACCGGGGTACGCAAGAGACCCTACCAAAGGGAGCTCACTGTATGACAAAGTGCCTTCAGATCCCTACTGTCTGGACGTCTTTTTCACATGCAGCAAAAAACTACTTTAGGAACAGGTCCTCAGTTTGGTTGGAGCCTTTTGAAGCCAGAGTTCATGACAGAGAATTCAAGACACTATCACTCTGTCCGTGCCTGATGTGAGCAGGCCATTCTCCTTGCTCCACCTGGGTTAACGAGGCACTGCCCAGCCACAGGAGTCTGCGGGTACTGCTGACGCCAGACTGCCGCTGCTGCTTCAAGGTTGCACGTTCCCTGAGTTTCGAGGGAAGGAACCTTACCTGTTCAGATCGCGGTGTATGATCGGCTGTGTGAGGTTGTGGAGGTACTCCATGCCTTTGGCAACGTCCACGGCAATGATCAGCTTGGACTGCAGGTCAAGGGTTCTGTGTTTTGCAAAAAACAACAGAAATTGCTGTCTGCCCACTAGGTTGTCTGCGAACCAGGGACACCTGAAAACTTCTTGAACACAAACTGCTGCTATACAATCTATGCATTATAGATCATAATAATTAATAATAGCTCAAATTGCTAACAGGTTTGTGATTAGCTCACAGTTCCCATTGTACACTTGATAATCTAGACCAAGGCTAACATTTCTCTAGCGTGTGCCTTTTGCTGTTGGTTTCTGCTCAAACCAATAACATTTATATCAGCCTAGATGCCCTCCTCTCCCAGAGGCCCAGCAGAGTACCTCTTCTGCTCGTGGAGCAAGGAGAAGAGTGATCCTCCAGAAATGTACTGAGTGACGATGGCAAACTGGCTCGGGTCGTCCAGGCAGGCTCCCACAAACTGGATGACGCAGGGATGATTCAGTCGGCAGAGGATGGAAACTTCGCGGCAGAACATGTCCACGTCAGATTTGGAGCAGTAGGTGTTGGCTCGATAGCTCAGAATTTACACGAGAGAAAACAGTAAAGCAAAAGTCTCACAAAGATGGTGGGTTTAACCCTTCAAATGAACCAACCAGAAAGGAAAAGCCTGGTTAGCTTACCGTTTAATTGCAACGATTTTGTTCCTGCACCGCCCCTTGTACACTTTCCCGAAAGACCCTGGGAGAGGTTTAACACAAATGAGCACAAAGGTCTTCACAGGGAACAACAGGCACAGACCAGGAGTGCTCTTATCTCTGGTACCTGAGCCGATGATCTCATGGAACTCTATTTCAGAGAGCTGCAGGTGGAAATGCGACGGCAACCCTGCTCGGAGGAGGAGAACATCTGCCTTTTCTGGAAAAGAAAGCACTTGCCCTGTTTGTAACCTGTGGGGCCGTGGCGGGGGGGACAGAACATGACCAGGTAACTCCACAAGCCCACGGGATAGGGAAAGATGCTTCTCGTGCTGTTACTTGGCTGCCTGACAATCCCACTCAATCCCTCTCTTTCAGTCCCATGTTGTGCTGGTGCTGTTTACTGGCTGCACAAAACGCTTTGTATGGAGTTGGAGTTCTGGGTGTAGCCAGAGCTCGTCAGTCGGGCAGGGGATGCAATTCCAGTCTTCAGTGGCACGTGGTGTCTACACTTGGCAACTTAATTTGATTAGCAAACATCCCCGCCGTGTTATCTTTTCAGTTTATTACTATAAAGTTTATCTGACTATTTCTAATTGGGACATTTCAGTGCTGCTCTACAAAGGATTTGAGGACCTGATCATAGCCAGAGTCAATATTTGAAGTGGAACATTGAAAATGAAATATTTTCAAGTAGAAATATTCGTCTGAATGTTTTATGTGTGCTTCAGATTAACACAAACTGTATCTGGATGGACTTTGTCTTGTAAAGATCGTCCAGGCATTTTGCGGTGGGATTCTGTCACAGAATCACAGGACATTTGGGATTGGAAGGGACCTCAAAAGATCATCCCGTACAATCCCTCTGCTACAGCAGGATCCACCACCACCAGGTAGGTTTGAAACGTCTGTAGAGAAGGAGACTCCACAACCCCCCTGGGCAGCCCCTGCCAGGGCTCTCTCACACTCACCGGGAAGAAGTTCCTTCTCGTGTTGTTGTGGAACCTCCTCTGTTCCAGCTCACACCCACTGCCCCTTGTTCTAGCAATGGGTGCCACTGAGCTAAGCCTGGCTCCATCCTCCTGACACCTGCCCCTTCCACATTTATCAACATTTGTGGAGTCACCATTCAGGCTCCTTCTTTCCAAGCTCAAGAGACCCAGCTCCCTCAGCCTTTCCTCGGCAGGGAGATGCTCCACTCCCTTCATCATCTCTGTGGCTCTGTGCTGGATTTTCTCCAGCAGCTCTGTGTCCTTCTGGAACTGAGGGGCCCAGAACCAGACACAAGATTCCTGATTGTGGTCTCACAAGGGCAGAGGAGAGGGGGAGGAGAACCTCTCTGGGTCTACTAACCACCCCCATTCTGATCCACCACAGGATGCCATCAGCCTTCTTGTCCACCGGGGCCCATTGCTGGCTCCTGGCCACCCTGCTGGCCACCAGCCCTCCCAAGTCCCTTTCTCCTGTGATACTCGATTCTATGATTCTGTTCTATGATTCTACTTGTTTGTGGTCACGGGTACAGCTGGGTTCTGTTAGCACTAACACACAAGCTTGATCTTCAACATTTTTAAAGCAAGAAGATAAAAATGGGAATCATCAGGATGCCGAGCACCAAAGCCAAGTGTGTTTAGTGTGTTGTTTCCCAAAATGATCCTGGGGAGATAGAGCTGCTGCTTGTGCCCACCACCACATTTCTGAAGGAGGAAGATTCGAAGAATAACGAGTCAGGGGTAACGTGTTTAGGCTGACAAACAGCTCCAGTAAAAAGCGTGAGGTCTCCCCAGCTGTTGAAAATACCTTTAGTCATGCTCTTAATCTTTCCTAGCGGGGACGGGACGGACACATAGGAACCATCTGAAACAGAAAAGAGAAAGAATTTTGTGGAATTCCCAGCATCTGTGCTGACAAATTAGTGAGGCATTGGTTGCTCCAAGAATGAATACTAAAGGGGTGAGCAGACATGTGTGCACACAGACACAGGGGACTGTGCTGCTCCAGAGCTGCATTCAGGCAGCACCTCGTGCGCAGCCTCGGTAAGAGCCGCAGAACGGCACCAACTTCCGCTGGTGGCCAGCGCAACCTTTTACATCGGCTGGGTTTTGTATAGGAGCGCAGATGGGACTCACAGACTCTCACAGTGGGGTTGTGATTGTGTTGCACCGGTCAGCTCTGGATTTTCCAAACAACCTCAGCTTTTTCCATGCACCCAACATTTCACCTTGTGCTTAAGTAGGAGCAGAGTTCTTTGAACACTCAGCATTAAAGATCTGCCTGGGGTAACATGCAGGTTGCCTGGAGTAACAGGCAGATTAGTGGGGTTGCCCAAATAAATTACCAATCTGTGCATAAACTAGGCTCCCTGAAGATTTGCACACATGAGACACACGGCAGCTATAGCATGTCAACCAATGTAGGAAGCAGGTTGATTCAGCTGCTGGCTGTAGGGTTCCTCCTGGCTCCACAGCAGAAGAAGGTCCTGACCCAGACAAGCCCCATGTTCACCCTTTCTGCAGGCAGCGTTCTCGCCACACTGCAAAATGTTCTGCCCATCTTCCTGCTGGCGTTAGCAGTCTTCTTGGCACTTGTCAGTTAGTTGCCAACACAAAGGAGTATTTTTGTGGCAAAAGTGTGGTTAATTCTTTCCAAGGAGGAATCAGATACCCAGAGATATTAAAAAATAGAGAGAGACCAAGCACAGAAATTCACCAAATGTCAGTGATCAAAGAAGCATCAGCGCTTAACACCACAGAGAACGGCAGACGAGGTGTCAAGGCTTGGGCAGTGATTCTAGGGACTGATCACCATCTCTCAGCTTGTAGCTTTCCTTTCTCATGAGCAATGCAAAGTGACAGCTCTACTTATGATAAAGGAAGACTTTTGACTTAACTCAAGGGCACCTGGAGAACGGAGACTCTCAAGACGCTACTGCTCTTTGCGCTTGACAGAGCCAATCAAGAGCTCCCTGACAGCAGCAGAACATCTCCAGAGACTGCTGTGTTGCTGGATCAGGCCCTCCAGTTGGGGAATTAAGTGCTTTCTCAACCATACCTCCTCCAGGCTGCGAGTATTCATTACAGGGCGAGTCGTCCTGCGGTCTCTTGTAATGCTTCAGGAGGGTCACAATGGCATCATGACCTAAGAAAGAAAGAGGAAACACAAGGCTTTGCCGATCAGCTCAGTAGTGGTTTCTATTATTATTCGATCTATGCCAAACAAGGGATTAAAAAAGGTACCATGTGCCCACGAAACACAGAAACAAAGACCCAGTGGTGCTAATTGGAAACACTCTGCGGTTCTGACCTGCAGAAACACAGGGAAGCGCCTGCCAGCAAAGCAGAATGTGCTGTTTGCACAAGTCCAGCTAACCCTGAACCGAGGGATACGGGAAAACCCCTGCTGCAGGAGTGGCCAGTGGTCTTCAATCGGCCTGACAAGGAAAGCCTGGAAACCACGGAGCATTAGCCTTTTCTCACAGGCTCTTCCCTATGCCCACAGCGCAAACACACTCCTGCCCTTGACCTTGTGTCGAATGACATTGATCTTTAACAGAGGATCTGAGCGGATCGGTGGAAGGGCTGGTTTTAATAACCCTTCACGCCAGGAACTGGAAGGCAGATGGCAAGAGCTCTTCGTCTACAGGGACCGAGGCGTTATTTTCCAGTGTTATCTCCTTCCTGTGCTCTTCCTATCGATCTTTAGCAGAAACTAGAAAATAGAAATACCTTTCTCATAAGCCCACATCAAACAGGTCTGCTCATCCTTTTCTCCACTGGACCTGCTGGGATCACAAGCTACCAGATTCATATCGGCTCCGTTATCCAGCAGGAACTGCACCAGTCGAATATGGCCGTGATAGCAAGCACAGTGTAATCCTAGAACATCAGAGAAGCGAGGTCAGCGCTGCTGTCAGAACATCATCTCAGGACTCACAGCAAGTTGATTTCCTCAATAAAGGAGTGTGTTACTGAGAAGATACCTGAGGCAAGAGGTGAAAATAAAGCATTAATGCTGCAAGAACAGATCTGTTGCCTGTTAAGCAACTGGTCAGCATTCACTCTACCCCCTGCAAATCACACGTCGTGACTGCATACGTGAGGCAAAGCCAGCAGAAACAAAGGCAGCTCTTTGTTCTTTGCCTGCAGTAGGTACAGGAGGTGTGTGGCCCTTCAGATAGTGTCTTGTGTGCCTCATCCACAGCAGAGTAATACCTGGGCTCAGCTCCTAGAATCAGTGGCCACTATGTTTTGTTCCTTGTACACAAGCCCACACGCCCTCACTAACTCCTACCATTTCCATGCCTGCCTGCAAATACATGTGACATGATCTAGGGGATCCTGCTCTGGCAGGGGGATTGGACTGGATGGTATTTGGAGGTCCCTTCCAACCCCTAATGTGTCTGTGATTCTGTATGAAAACACTGGAGGTCTGGCTGCAAGGAAACGGGGAGCCTGATCATCACTTTGCCTTGGGAATTACCCTGCGAATCCTGAATGTGGCAGGCTTCCACGTTTTTTGGTGCCGACACGTGCACTAACACACAGTAAGGGCAATGGTGTTACCTGTGTGTCCATCTCTGCCCTGGTGGTTGATGCTCACGACATTCTGGTCAAGAAGAAATTTGACAAGCTCTATATTCTTTCCATAGGTGCAAGCGCTGCAAACGTCAGGGGAAAAGCGAACACTGTAGTCCATGAAAGGACAAATACGTCAGGCAGCCAAACAACTGCACAGAGGTAAGAACAGCAATGGAATAAAGGGTCTTTACAGACGTGCCCGAGGATGATTAATCCACCAAAGCTCGTTCATTTCTATTGTTGCAGAAACATTCTAATTAGGTACCAATTAATTGTGCACAGCTACTCACAGTTAACACAGTCTGTTCCGCAAAGGGAAAGAACACTCTGCACACGTACAGCAGCACAGCTGAGCTGTGTGCTGCCACCTCACTTCTGATCTGGACTTCCTAGACTCCAACAGGTTTCCAGGCAGAACAGGCTCTGAGCTCAGTTTCCAAACTGAAGAGGAAGAGGAACCATCGCTCATCCAGGTGCTGATCAACCAGATGCCTTTCCTACCTTTCTGTCTCTCTCCCCACTGACTGTCTGGTTCTGCCTCTCATGTCAGGCTCTCCTGTGCCTCCCTGCCCATGTAGAGCACTCTGCTTGCTCTCTCGCTCACCTGGCTGTTGGTGAGATGCTTGTCATTGAGGGGGTTGCACTGCATCACACCCTTCGGGATCCCTCTGCTAACAGGGTAGGGAACCTCTCACCTGTGGAACGCCGTTTCACTGAAGATGTTTTCTTTGGTGAGACTCTCTGTTCCTGAGAGCTGGATTATTTCCTTGACAACTTCAAACTTCCCGTTGTAGCAGGCGCTAAAGACCAAGCCAGGACAGAGTCGTTAACACCAGCTCCCCAACTGGGCCCAGACCACCCAAGCTGCTCCTAGGACTCACAGATGCAGCGGCGTGTCTCCGTAAATATTCACCACGTGGGGCTGGACTTCAAAGCTGCTCTGCAGTAAGAACTTCACAATTTCATGGTGTCCAAACCGTGAGCAGAAATGCAGAGGGACGTGATCTTCATTGTCCTGAGCATTCACTGCCATGCCACCCAGAAAGAGAGCAGAGACAGGGCTTTATCTTCACACAGCTCGCCCTGGATGTTTGGCAATGCTTCTTGTGCTGTGCCCACACACTTTGAACCCCTCTGCTAAACTATTTATGGGCCTATTTCTTGAAATAGAAATTCTGGTTAGCTTTCACACATCAAATCCACTCAGTGCCCTCTGCAGCAGACTGCTAGGACAATCTTTCAAACTGGGGGTACAATGACCTTCTTGCAGCAGCAGATGCACTGAACGTTTTAGCGTAGCCCCCCATGAATGAATCAGGAGTCAGAAAGAGCAGCGGATGGCAGGACAGCACAATGTGGAGCAAGACACACTGTCCCTGCGTGTAAGAAAGCAACCCGCCAAGATCTTCCAAGTGCATGCCACAGCAGGTGTCAGTGACAACCTCTAGGAAGAAACACTCTTCAGTGCTGCTCTTAGTGAAGGAGGGGCTGGTTTAAGGTTTGTAGCAGCTTCCTCGAGCAGCAGGATCAAGGACTGTTGATGTACAGTGACAAAAAAGAAACTGAAAAGGAAGTGCAAGGGTGTGTAGGTATAGATAAAGGATAAATAGAAAAACAGAAAAGGCAAGAAAGGAAGGAGGGTAATTGATTCAAACACCTGGATTGCCACTGTTTTAACGTTGCTCGGCGTCTCCCTTCACCCACAAGGATGATCATGAACCTGCTTTCCACTTGTTTCCAAGGACGGGAGTCTTTGACGTAACACAACAGGTAGAACAGAACGAGCAAGATCAGGGACACTGCATGTTATTGTTGGGCAGGAATGACCTTTGTCTGTGTGGGGTCTGTACCACTGGGAAACAAATGACGTGGGGTACGAACGTCTGGCTCTGCTTAGGAAATTTGCCCTTCCAGTGCTTTGTGTCCTAAACTTACACATTGTGTGTGAAAATACCGGCGACCAAAGTAATGGCTGAAGTATCTCAAGGCCAATCCTTGTGTCTTTCTACCTGCAAAACCAGCTCATTTAATCAAAAGAACAGCAAGAGATTAAAATAAAAAGAAATACATCTTATAAGGAGCAATTGAAGGAGCTGGGGCTGGTTAGTTTGAAGAGGAGGAGGCTATGGGGAGACTTCATTGCTCTCTACAGTTACGTGAAGAGAGGGGGGTGCTGGGCTCTTCTCACGCGTCACTAGTGACAGAAGAAGATGGAAGGGCCTCAGGCTGCTCCAGGGGAGGGTTAGACTGGACAGTAGGAAACATTTTTTCACAGAAAAAGTAGCCAGACTGGAACAGGCTGCCCATGGAGGGGTTGAGTCACCATCCCTGGAGGTGCTTAAAGGTCATTTAGATTGGGGAATAGGGTTTAGGGGTTAACCCCACAGCGTAGGGTTATTGGTTGAACACAGTGATCCCAAAGGTCTTTCCCAACCTGAATGATTCTATGAGTCCATGATAGTCATCCATTCTAAATACCTCTCAAATAGGCACCAGGGATTTGAACCCTGTGCTGTTCCTGAAACTCCTCGTTAGGTCATATTCCCACACGCTCTCGGTGACAGATGGTCCTGGGAAGCAGTGAGGGAATACGAAGAAAATCACTTATTTAATTGGCTCCCAGCAGGACCTCACACTGTCCTCATGATCCTTTATTCAGCTGTAAAGGAGAACATGTATTTCTGCCATCCTTAGTGTATTTTGTCTCACATTTAAAGATAGAGCCACCGTCACTCTGCTGGTGGAGCTGACAAATCCAGCCCACGTGTAAATCTCGGTTCAGTCTAGCACCAGCTCTTTAGATAGTTTACGAGAAATGAGCGGACTACCGAGGAATAACCAGTTCTTTGGAGACAAACTTGTTCTGCCCAGGCTTTTCAGTGAGGCTTCAACAAACGCATCTCAGGAGCAACTCTTTCCTTGGGACAAAGGTTGAACCAAACGCATCCCGAGGTTCTGACGCGATTTCCTGCGAGCGCAGAGAGCAAGGAAAGGTAAAACAAACCCGTTTCAGTGCTCACAGAAAGGGCCAGTCCTTTAAAAGGAGCCAAACTTAGGACTTCACTGATGTCTCCTGACAGCTGCAAAGATCAATTCTGTTTCCGGCCCCGTAAAAATCACAAAACCCAGGAATTCCTGTAACTTCTATTAAGCTTGTGGCCCGCAAATGCCATTAGCTGCTCCCACTAACCTTCCAAGCAGCCTTATAATGAAAAGAGGTAAAGAAATGTCACTAGTTTTACTTCTCTATTCTAAAATAATTCTTCACTCTCTAGATCCATTTGACAAGTTAGCCTTTATTTTTCCACTGTGATGCAGTACCAGACGCTGATTCATTCTGAAGTGCAATAAATAAGAGGGGAATAAATGTCAGAGATTTCTAATAATAATAAATATCAGCATTTAAAAACCTGTGCCCACAGAACAGACCAAAGAACATCAGGGGTTGCAGGGCCATGAGCATCCGTGATACAAGGTGTAAGGAGCAAGGGAGACGACGTCGTCTCCTTTGTTTATGCAGCTGACAGTGATGCCCAACGCTCCACTCTCAAGCCTTTTCCTTTGCCTCCGCAAAGATGCGGCATCACAACACAGAACGGTGGGGTTCGTTCTGATCGACAGCCTTTTGGTTTCTGAATGGACCGCAACAGGCAGGCTGGAGAGTTGCCTTAGACAGGAGCAGTTCACAGGCAGAACAAAAACCCAGGCAAAACCACGTCAGAACTGAGTTTTGACGAAGCAGTGGGTCACACTGATTGAGCAGTCGCTCAGGCAGAGCACAGGAAAGCTCTTCCGACGGAGATTTTTAAGCGTTTTAGTACAAAATCGAGGCTAAATGGTACAGCTGTCACAGCAGCCAGACTCAAAACCGAGGTTGTCTTGCACGTAAAAACGAGCGAGCGCCAAGTTCTCTTCTGGAACAAGATGGAGGGCTGTAGGAATTATCCTTAGGACTGAGACTTTAGAATTAGGAAGTAAAAGGTGAAACCATTACAGCAAGTGAGAGGATGAAAACAAGGCCGTGGATGTTGGGTTTTAAAGACTCGAGGGAAATCGTTCAACCCCAGAGAGTGGTAACTGCTTAGTATGCAGCAGCATGACTGAATGAGCCGGGGTTTTTAATGTCAAAAAATTGACTGTGTTTGGCAGAGGTGCCAGTGATGTCCAAAGATACTTGGAGAAGACCTGCAACCCCAGGCAGCTCAGCAGCCATGAAATACCATGAGTGGTATTGGGACTCTAAAGGCAGACTGAATTTTATACCCTGAAAGAAACTTGCTGGGCCATCAGCTTGAAGAATAACAAAAACCAGAGTTTGAGCTAGGTAAAGAAAGGTGGTGTTTGCGTCCTGGCCAGCAGTCTTCTATTTTCAGTAACCAAGAACAACAAAGACGATGAAGTTACCCCCTGCACGCCAATTATCACCACATCCTGCCACTTGGATGTTCTGAAATGCAAACCTGAATTTCCTGACAGAGTAACACAAGTTGGTAGCGATCGCACTGACTCAGAAGCGCAAACCCCATCTCTAGGGGTTTGGAAGGTGTGAATAAAGGAGGAAATAGAAGTTAAAAACAGAAATGAGAGGTTCCAAGCTAAAGCAGCCTGCAGAAACATCTCAAGATAGTTGAAACCCATCAGCTGATAGCAGCTGGTAATGGCACACTGAACGCTGAGACACGTTAATGATCTCAAAACGAATGAGGAACTTAAATGAACCTGATCAATACCTCAAGAAATGTGATTGAAAGACCTCAAGTGATTTCTGAAAACACACAGAATTGACTTAGTCCTTTCCCACAGCAATTGTGGGAAACCCAGAGAGCCAATAGCACATTCACCCGCCTGCTTTGGTGCAGGGGTGTAAGGAGAACACAGATAGTCACGGTGGCAGGTACACGGTCAGGACAGCGCTCCTGTTTGTTTTTCCTACATGTTGTGGCGGTTGGGTTGAGAGAGGACTCTGGCTGCTATTAGGCTGCAATGCTGCTCTATTTCAGCATCACTCTGACCTTTTCAGGCTGATTCAGCGGCCGCTGTTTTTCATCAGTTGCCACGGCCTCAGAGCTGATCAATGGGTTGGTTGGGTTTTGTTAAAAGAAACAGCTCAAGCTGATGACACCAATTACTGGTCTGCACAGAGCACTGCCAACATGTCTCCGGGTTCTCTCACCAATTACTTCCATTCCTAGGCACACAAAATTGTTCCTTCTGCTGCTGTAGTTGTACCAACTTTCAAACTGGGCTGCTTTGTGAGTAGAAGCTTCCTGCTTCCAGCCTCTCCTTAGCTTCTTCAGTGCTGAAGCCATCTAGCTGACAGTGAGCCTCCCACGGTCTCGTTTCAAACACCGTTGGTATTTAAGACTCTGCGTTAATGACTGTAACATGCACCGATCCAACCTCATCCTTCTCAGGCTTTGCAGAATGTGGCCACGTGGCTGTGGTGCAAGGCTGGAGTGTGCTTTGGTTGGTGACTCCTGCATTACTGAAGCAGCATAAGGGCAGGGTGGAAAGGAGCAGACCGGAGGACTCAGCAGTAGCACTGGGTGCACGACAGCATTAATTATAAAGAAAACAATTCTAATTCCTAACTCTGTACGTTAATTGTGTTTTCTGCCACCGATTTTCGCCTCTAACTTATCGACAGCAGCAGAACAGACACGAGATGACACGCAGCCACTCTCAACAAGGGCACTCTCCACCTGCCTCTTGTCTGTTCCAGTTGCCCAGAGATGCTGCACAAGCCCAGAGTAGATTTTCGGAGGCTGAGGTCAAGCACCAAGGCCTTCCTCTGTGTACAAAATCCCAATGTTAAAGGTGATTTTCAAAGTTTCTTTTCTTACCATCAGCCTTGCTTCCCTCTTCCATCAAGAGCTTTGTAATGTTGAGGAAGCCTTTGGCAGAAGCCAAGTGGAGGGGCCTGTCCCCAACTTCACCGCTCGCATTCACGTCAGCTCCAAACTTGAGTAAGAGGTGGGTTACCTAAACATTTTGTTAAAGCCAGTTAAAACACGACATGAAAATAAATCTCGATAAAATCAGGCAGAGGACTGCGCCGGGCACCGCCACACATCAGCATCGCTTTGGAGTTCACATAGGAGAAGCAGATTCAATAGAAAACTGATTTGTAAGTCACATACTCATAAAAGCTTCAGAATTCTCAAAAGTGGGTGCTCACTCATTCTCTGAAGTGTTTTCTATGGCAAATCCTAGAGACCAGGTGCTTGGATTCCACCAACTGACTTGTCAGCATGGGAAAGCTAATGTCCACAAGGTCCACAGTGCCTTGGCTCCCCTCCTGACCAGTGTCTCTTACCCAGGAGCACAGTAGGATCTTTGATTTCAAGAGGTCTGGGGGTGAAGACACCAATTTTTAGCGGGGTCTAGCGCAGAGGGTTTGAGTGCTCAGACTCAGAGCAGCCAGAAGTTGACTTTGAAGCCTAACTCAGTGCCTGAGGTGTTTTTGTGGTGGGACCCTCTGGAACATCAAGCAAGAGTATCTACCACTGAACCGATGGCTGACTCAGTGCTCCACTGCTTGGCTCTCTGAAACTGCCCCCAGTCTTAGTTACCTGCTCGTGGCCGTAATAGGCTGCAATGTGCAGTGGGGTGAAGAAAACCGCGTCCTGAACGTTCACGTAAGCTCCGTGCTGCAGGAGAATGTCAACAGCCTGGGAGGAAACAGACCATTCCAGTTAGAAGCACTAAGCAAACACGCACACAGGGTCAGGGAGCAAAACAGGACTTCAAAACCTTAGAGTAGCAGCTTGAAAATACAAACAAAACCCCACAGCCCCAAACTAAGAGTCTGGAAGGCAAAGGACTGCAGGCCTTGTGCAAGTGATTGACTTACAGTACTCGAACCGAACACTGAATGTCACTGATGCTTCACAAATCAGCCTGGAAAGGCTGTTGGCAGGGGAAGAGGCTGATTCATGAAGCAAGAGGCACAGAAATGACTGTCTACATTTGCTCAGAACAACCCTTAATTTTCTTTTAAACATTTACAAATAAAAAGCAGCAAACACGTCTGAGTTCTTCGAGTGAAAAACAAACCCAAATGAAAGATCCTTTTAAATGTAAATGTGTGAAGGTAAATCCTCAGGCATCACTCCCTCTGCATGAAGATCTTTGTACTTTAGAGACCTTTAGCGTCAGTCGATAACCCTCAGTGTTATCTTTCGAATTTCCACAGGTCTGGTCCTTCAGGATCTCACGTTTTCCTGGGCAGCTGTGAATTATCAGACTCTGACTTGCTGAGTAACTGCCGAAACAGCAGCCTCAGTGAAGCCTCTCTGGACTATAGGCTCAGGTCTAAGGGCTGCTAATTTCTGTGAAGCACAAGGGAGCCATCAAGGTGCTTGGACCATGGGCTATCTGAGCAGTCTCAGACATTGCTTTGATGATCAATAATTTTTGAGGCTAACGATGATGATGGACCATGTTGGACCATGAATCACCCACAGTGCAGTGAGCAACTGGGAAACACCCACGCAGCAACCAGGAGAAGTGACAGCAAGGGGAAAGGGCCACTCCTGTGCTGCTTGTACCCGCGTCTCCCCGCGGAGGCTGGCGCTGGCCATGCAAATTACTGCTGCCCATGACACGGGCTAATTGCAGTCAACAGCTGTGGGAGCCAAGGCCACCAGTTGTTGCACGCACGCAGCCACAGGACTGGCTATTTCAATCGCAGCACCCACAAGCACTCTGAGAGCAGAAACCAGTTACCAAGCAGCATTTAGTGCCCAGACACTGCATCTTCACACAACCACAACTGAAATCTGTTTTCCCATGTGGCCACCTCAATACATTTCTGGCATAAGGTTCATTCACCAGCGTTCGAGCGTGTCTGTCCCACCAGGGGTAACCGTCTTGCTGCGGTATCAGCTGTAGCCTCTGCTGGAGTAGTTGCAGGGCTAGTTCTGTCTCTTAGACCAGAAGAGCTTCGCCAGGTCCAGCACATGGCAAGAGGCCCCTCAGCACTGCGAGAATGGTTCTGTGAGAGCAGCTTGCTGAAGAGCGTCAAAGATGAGTCACTTGAAAGCTACCAAACCTTTACACCACCGACTAACCAGTTCCATGCCCCACCTCTGCTCTGCCAAGCTACTGGTGTGAAAATGGTCTGGATTCAGCAGGGACAATGGGGGCAGTCTGTGGTGTGACCCAGCCAGCAGCACACGATGGGTTTTGATGCTTCTCCAGCTTGGAGAAAGTGGCAGCCATCCTAACATCTTCGTCATCTCCTGATGAAAAGAGTTCTCTGAGTCACACTAAACAAACCCCACTGAGCTGTGAGTGATGAGGGGTACAGAGGCAACCTCGATAGCTTCACAGACACGCTGCCTTTTCTAAGAAAGAAGAAAGGCATCTTGGAGAGCACCGAGGGCTGTCACAGGCACTGCAGCAGGTGGGTGTGTTGGAGTGATGGAATTGCTTCACAAAGTAAGGGAATGCTTCTGATGCAAGGAGAGCTTTGAATCTTTAGAGAAAGGCCAAAACACGATTCAAAGATTCTTACCCTCAGGAGACAGACCAGGACAAACAGGGCAGGTTGTCACCCAGGGGAGATTCTCAAGCTGCGGAGGCAGCAGCTCTCAGTGCCTGGCTGTGACTGGGCACAGTCAGCAGAGATTCACCAGGGGTAGGTCTGTCTGACCAACCCCAGTGCCCTCTGTGGAGAATGACTGGAGTTTTGGGTGGTGGAAGAGCAGTGGATGGCACTTTGACATCAGTACAGTCTCCAACTCTCTCCCCCAAACATTCTCACAGCAAACAAATGGAAAAAACTCTTGCAGGTGGGGCTGCCACCCAGTGGGACCCAAACAGACTGAAGGGACAGATCAAAACGACCCACAGAAGACCAACACCACCACAAACCTCTCTACTGTGACCACAGTCTAAATGTAAGCCAGCTCACTGGCCTGACCGCAACGGTGGCCAGTGGCTACCTAGGCTGGGCTCATGCTGGCACAGGCAGGAGATCAGGGGAACAACCTTGTCTATGTTATCTGAGGCTAAATTACAGCAGTTGTTCTATCACTTGATGAACCCCCTGCCCCTAGCTGAAAAGGCAAAAGGAGAGGAGAGCCCAGGCTGAAATGAAACCACGTGTAACAGAACAGCCAACCTAATCACAGGGCATTAAACTACAGCAAATACAACAAGGACAAAGCTATACTCAGCCCAGTGGGTACACAGCGGTCATCACCTTCAGGAAAGCATTCCTTGGGAGCAGAGGGCTGCATGAGCCCCTCCAGAGAAGACAACCCATGAGAAGAGAAGGTGTCCCCATCCTCACCAAACTTCCCTCTTTATGGTATCAATGGGATTGGACACACCTGAGAGTCAATCCAAGGCAGCTGCTCTGGCTTTTCCCCTCCAGCTTCAGCTCCTGGCTGACTGAAGGAGTTGATGGGCTGCATACCGTGGCACCCCAGCCTAGGACACAACTGCTCCCCTTTTCCCTGCATAATCCATTTTTGTTTCAACGTGATGCTTTGAACACCTTGAACAACACTCTTACTTTGTAATTGTTCTTAAAGTTCTCTTGTGGATGGTTTTTTCAGAAGCTTTTTGAACATTCTAGCCAATTATGTTCACTTCAAACCCAATTAATTAAGATACTCTGAAGGTTAGAAGGAATCAACAAAATAAAGCATCAGACAGACTACACAGGCTTGTCCTTGTCTTTTGGACAAGGACAAGGGATCAGAAATTCTCTAAGAAAATAACTCAATGGTTATTGATGTTTTAGGACCTGAAATGTAAATGGGAAGATACCTTCAGCAATTAATGCCCTTGCACCAGTCCTAGTCTTTCTACAGCCCTACACTAGGATATCTCAACAACCTATCATGACTTTCAAAGTTTCTTTATTAATTAGGCTATTAAAATACAAATATGATTAGTGGCAAGCATTCGCCTAATTCCCTCCAATTTAACAACTGTGGATACGATCAGTCCTGTCCTGCAAAGTGTCTCTACTCTAAATTATTACAAGACTTAACCCTCTGCGAATCCATAAGAAGTTCAGAACAAACTGTCAGACTGAATTAAGAAACTGCTGGAGGTGGGGGTCTGGAAGTTTGAAGCAGAACTTTCCGAGGAACAGGCAATTAATTGTCTGTCTTAGGGAAAGGTCTGCTGGAACACGGCACGTGGAACGTGTGCCCTGTGCTGAGAACGAGGGCAGGCAGCACAGCAGCAGTAAGATGGTCCAGTCAGACAAATCGCAGCTCACAGGCAAACCGTGAGAGATGCTGCTGCTGCTGTCAGGTAGCACAACACTCTCCCCATGACTGGTTTTGGTGGCATCAGCAGAGAATGGCAGCTTTGAAGCATTTTGCCAGTATTGGTGGCTGCAAGACACAACATGCTTTTAGTGGTGCTGTGCAATATGAGTAGTGACAAGGATTGTGGGCAAGGAGATGGCTGTAAATTGAACACACCATAGGTTTAAAATGCCACATTTACTTTTTCTAGCTTAAAAATGGGTCACCCCTAAACTTGCTGCACAGGCTGGTCTTGGGGAGACAGCACAGCAGGACAGAAGTGTCGTCAAAGCTTGTTCAGAGAGGTTATCACCAGCAGGGTGAGGGGAGCTCCCCTACTGACCCACAGCTCAGCACCTTCTCGTTTGGGCTGTAAAATCCAGACAGTTTGTTGGGAGCTATTAAACCAAATATATGAAGCTAAAATTAGGTATTGAATTTGGAATTCCTGAGTCCTCTTTGTCACTGGTTAGATCTCCAGACGTAGCCACATTCTGAGGTTCTTTGATTCCCCACTGCTCTGCAGCTCACGCAGTGACGATACAGTGTCATCACTACTGTGCGAATACCATCGCTGCGTTCGATCCTCCCTCTGGAATCCTTCTGAAAGGATCTGAGAAGTTGGTGCCAGAGAAAACAAAAAGAACTAATCATAGAATCACAGAATCACAGAATCATTAACAATAATAATAATAATAAATTACATAGCAACTAATCCTAACTAACTAATAATAGCCATAAATAATTAAGTTCTACAAGCACATGTACAGCAGATTGTGGGCATAAGCCGGTTGATGAAAATGCAGTGGAAGGGATTGCTCTTTCCATCCTTAGACTCCGTGGCTGAGGGGAGACCTCATGGCTCTCTCTACAACTATCTGAAAGGACATTCTAGAGATGTTGGTGCTGGTCTCTTCTTAGTGACAGAAGCAGAGGGAAGGGCTTCAAGCTTCAACAGGGGGAGGGTCAGACTGGACATCAGCAAGAAATTCTTGATGGAGAGAGTGGTCTGGCTGGAATGTGCTGCCCAGGGTGGTGGCTGAGTCCCCATCCCTGGATGAGTTTAAAAGTTGCTTAGATGTGGTGTTGGGGGATCTGGTTTAGGGGTGACCTTGTAGAGTAGGTTTGATGGTTGGACTCAATGATCCCAAGGGTCTTTTCCAACCTCAATGATTCTGTGATTCTGTGAACTTGGGAGTGCCCAAAGCACCTGCTGTTCTCTGCCCTGTGCAGGCAAAGAGCTGCTTCTGTTCTGCTGAAACCTGCACGGGCACTCTGCTGCAGTCATCCAGCCAGACTTATAGTTGAGGTGAATTTTGAAGTCTAAGTTGTACAACGGAATTCGCAGCATGAAGGCAAGCATTAGCATCACGGATATTTCCTTCTTTGCACGCAGTTGTTCTTTCTTGCTGATTATCTCTGCTTAAAGAGCTCCGAGGTTCCTGCCTCCATAAATTAGAGCAGTGCTCTGAGCAAGTTAAAACTTTGACTGAAGCAGAGGACAAAATCTTTACTTGCTTAATGGACCCCAAGGAGATAAAAAGCGAAGCACCTGAATCCTTGAGTACCTTTACAGTCATAAACCCTTCATTACCGAGGTAATTTTCCACACCCAGTACTTTAAGAGATTAAAAAAATAAATAAATGACACTGAGTGAGCTGTTGCCAGGGTGACAGAAACGAGATGATGTGTGAAATGACTGAACTGAGGTGGTAAATGATAAGAAAACAGATTCACGACTGACAGCATGTCTAGAAAGACAAGGACCTGATTATAGGCATCTGGGGAATCTCACCCCTCTCCTCCTTCCTCTGCTCCCGTAGTGATAACTCTCCAACCCATCAGGACTTATCAGTAAGGATGCTGGAGATCTACACTGGACTTACCCTGACAATGGTCCTCTATGCACTAATCCAGAGCCCAAAATAGCTCTGAATTGAGACCCTCTGTCCCTTTCTGCTGTGAAAAGTAGGGGTTGGACTCGATGATCTCTTGGGTCCCTTCCAACCCCTAACATCCTATGAAAATTCCAGGGGTGTGCAGCAGAACCCATAACACCTAGGAGAGGGGATGAAACTTGCTCCCTGTGCTTCCTCCAGCCTCAGAAGGGCAGTGTTTGAGAGCCTCACGCCGCACCCAGCCTCAGACGTCCTGAGGTGTGGGAGTGAGCGTGTTGAAGAGAGTGTCTTTTATTGCCAAGGCTCTAAAGACACTTCTCTGAGGGTAAGAGATGTACAGACAGGCCCTTGCCCTTTGTGCACGCCTGTTCACCACAACACCAGGTGCTTTTCCCAAAACCTACCAAATATTGAACAAAATCCCACTGTACCTGACCAGTCCTGAGTTCTGAACCACACTGACCTGCTCATATTGGCTCCCTCGCTCCCCTGTGCAGAGGGGGAGATCCGTACCTTGTGGTGACCAGGGATGGTGGCAATGTGGAGAGCTGTCAGGGCTCCGTACCCGACCTGCTGGATGTCGGCTCCCCCGTGCAGCAGCGCCGTCAGCAGCTCCGCGTTGTCCTGGAAAGGGAGAGGTGATATGTGTGGGACACAGCGGGGCAGCGAGGAGCCAAGGAGAGCCTCCCCACACCTCAGCACTTCAAGAGTCAGGACTGGCTGCGACCACAGGAACACAAGAGTGCGCGAGAGGAACAGGGAGCGGTCCCAAAGCCTCTCTTTTGCTCTGCCAAAGCCTGTACCTTTAAAAAAGTCTCTATGCTGATTTTATGGTGCTTTTAAAGATCTCCATGTCTCCAGGCTGTTATTAAGTGCTCGCACAAGATGTCGAAGCTGTAATCGTACCGCAGAAGAAGGGCACCTGAGGAGTTCCCAGGATAAACACAGAGCATGTGTGCCAGACTCTGAGCTGTGAGCATGTTTTTCAGATCCTTTCTCTCCGTTCCTGTCATCCACACAATTTTTGCTATGATTTCTTTCAGATAGAGCAACAGCAGTGAGCACTATCAGCCAGAGCAATAAAAAAACCACGTGAGAAACACAATAGGAGTCACAGTGCCCGGGCAATGCGACTGCTCACACATGCTGAAATCCACCTCAGAGCAGTGAAATGGTCTGTTTGGAGGCAGTGACAGACCCTGCAGGAGAAACCAGGTCTTTCCAGACGTCACTATCCTAACTGCATCAGCTACAGTTGTAATGAGTTTCCCTTCTTGGGGAGCCTGGCTCTTCTCAGTGTCATCTAATGATAGGACGAGGGGCAATGGGTGTGAGCTGGAACAGAGGAGGTTCCACATCAATATGAGAAAGAACTTCTTCCCAGTGAGGGTGATGGAGCCCTGGAAGGGGCTGCCCAGGGGGGCTGTGGAGTCTCCTTCTCTGAAGATATTTCAAACCCACCTGGCCATGTTCCAGTGTGACTGGATCTAGGGGATCCTGCTGTGGCTGGGGGATTGGAGTGGATGATCTTTTGAGGTCCCTTCCAATCCCTAATGTTCTGTGCTTGTGTGATTCTGTGATTCTGTGACCTGCAGCCCAGAGAGGAGCCTTCTCCATTCTGTTTTCATGGTTTCCTAAGAAGAAATCCACACGACTCAAGGGCAAAAGAGATGCTAAATACTCCAGCTGTCCTCACTGTTCTCTTCCGCTTTGAAGTAGACATTAAAAGAAGGACAAGAAGGGACCGATGCCAGAGAAGCAGCAGTTAAAATATGCTGGTGACATCTGTCCAGTGTGAAAAGGTTTCTCTATTTCAGGAAACACTAGGAATTTCTCTTAGCTAATAATGTTTCTATCAGTAAAAGTTCCTATCACTTTTCCTATCCAGCAGTTTTAGACCTTGAACCACGGTACTTGGCTGCATAATGGACTGGATGTTTGCAGCCTGGGAAGACTGGTGCCGTTTGAATTATCCTGAAAGGTTCTGTTCTAATTAATGTCTGTCCCTAGCTCCATTTTAATCTTTGGAAGCGCTGCAAAAATTTCATCTTTTTGAAAAGCAGCAGTCAAGGATCTTTGCAGGAAGCTGCTCTGTCTCAATAAACATTGTTTATTGTTTCTGAGGTGCCTCCAGGCTCCTCGATGCTGTGCTTAGAAAAGAGCTATAGCACAACAAAAGCTGTCACCGGGTAACTCACGCTAAAGCTTTAAGCCTGGGAATGTCACTTATGGGAGAAATGTTACCCCGTGCCTGGGTTTGCATCCCAAAATACTCACTAATTTCCCTAGATTTGTGCATCCTGGCAAAGAGATTGGATGCTGTATCACACAGCGATTAAATAATTTGCTGATGCGGTTCTGTGCCTAAGTGGAAGCATGAGGTTTATCAACTCTACAGTGCAGGGAAAACAGATGAAGCAAGATTTGATAGCAGAATCTAATCCATTGCCAAGCAGGGAGAATGTCACAGAAATCTGTTATAAAAGCCCCTTTAAACAAAGGAATTGTCTTTTTTTTTCCCAGCTAAATTATTAATTGGAAACCATTTGCTGAGATTGACATTGAAGAAGGGCAGGGAAATTCTTTCAGGCAATTGGCTCATTATGCGACGCTCTGCAGGGGGAAAGTTTTCTTTATGATTGCTGGAAGCCATCACCTCATCCCGTGATGTACAAGACTTGATTACTACCATCGTTTTATAGCTGCATTGCTAATTGGTACCAGTGGCTGTAAAATCACCCTGGCACAGGAATTCCAAGCCATGATGTAAAATAGAGCGAGTGTTCGCACTGCAGTAACCAGGAGAGGCAGCTCGCTCATGGTGTGAACGTAGAGTTGAGCTGCGGAGCGTCGGAGCAAGAGGCATCCACAGCACCCAGAGCACGTCACAGCTTCTGGGGAGTTACGACTACTTCCAGCTCCGTCACCGAGCCTTCAGCCTGTTTAACGGCCACCTTTTTGACTTTACTCCTTGCTACAGGTACCGTTGAGTCTTAGAAGATAAATACAAATGAATGGTGAAGCTGAACGTGGAACCTGAGGAGGAGCAACCAAAAAGAAGCAAAAATAGAGACTGTTTCCATTAACAGCTGCAGTAAGGAAAGAGCCCTCCTCCACCTCCAGCCGCACCGAGTGCTTTCACCGGCACTTCCAAAGCAGTATCGCACTCTCCTGGATGGCACTGCGGAAGCACGTTTCCTCCGCAGGGGCTCTCACAGGTCACTTCCCTGCACACGGTACATGGGAAACCTACAGCTTCACTACGAGCAGCGACAAGAGTTCACCTGGACAGCTCAGGCAAATGAGCCGCTCAGCTCTGCTCTCTTTTCATCAGTTCTGCGTGAAATAATTTACCTTGTAGGCTGCCAAGTGCAGAGCAGTAAATCCATTTCTAGTTAGTCTGGACGGGCGCAGTCCTTTCAGCATCAGCGTTCTGATGTGTGACTTGTTGCCTTTGGAAAGAGATTGGAGAGGAGTCATTCGCAAAGGAGAACAGGCAGGTGAAATAAGAATCTTGTGTGTGAGAAAGCAAAGACAGATAGGGAGTTCATCTGCTGGCCTGGGGGAAGTCATGAAAGACACCCTGTGAAGTCTCCAGCTGGAACTGGGCACCATCACCTTATCCATCAGGATCACTTGTGACAGTAATCAAGGACAGTGTTGGCTCTAATAGCTTCCCCCCCTCCTTCACATGTGCACATGTTCACAAACTGGACCTGAGTAATTAGCTCTGCCTGTTCGTAAAGCTCCTCCCAGCAATCCCACCTGTCCCTCCTACATGTTGGCAGGTATTGGTGCCACCTCTGGGAATGATCTCGCATTCTCTGAAATTAAGAGTGAAGATGTACCTGGATTTCAGTGGGGCAGGATCACGTCTTCCTCCAGGATAGCATCTAACTACAACTGAGCAAAGCGTTCGTGCATGTCATTAGCAAGTGCTTTGCAGAGCTGAAACCTCAGAGTATAACTCTCCCTGCCTCTCTCAGCCAATTTCTGCTGAAGATGGTCTAACAAGCGCAAAGCGTGTGCAGCAGCCGCTGACTCCCTGTGTAGATAACAGAGCAGCAGTGTGGATCGGAGTGGAAAATTCCACCATTAGTGTGTTTTCATGAGCACCCCAGAAGACATCCTAAACTCTCTCCTTGCGTGCTCTGATCTGCCATCTGCAGAAACCTATCAGCTGGAGGTTTGCACCCAAGTGCAAGAGTTGTTCTGTTAGTCACCACGGAACAAAAGCAGGTATTTTCACTGCACTAGCAAACAGGTGCCTTATGCATGGCCACGTATGGCTGGACCCAGGACCCTCTCCTGGCATCTGTCCCAAGTACAGAGCACGGCCATGCAGAGCCATTCTGTGTGATCGGAATGGGCTGGGTAGCTAGTAGCAAGGACATTTGGATTAGTTGAACTCCAGTGGTAAAACCCGCTGCAGCGTCAACCCCAACTGCTCCTGGACCGAAGGACCAGCTGTAGTGGGGTTCTGTGGAACTTGATTCAACCCCTCTGGCAGTAGGGTTTAACACCTATAGATGCTTATCCAGCTGTCACCAAGGGCAACACAGAAAGAGGCTCCCTGGAGACACAGCTCCTGGCAGCTCAGCAGAGAGAGCAAATCGGTAGCCACATAAATAAAACGTGTAAAGACCATCATCTTGCAAACACATACCCCCACAGATGCAGCACAAGTGGAGGAGAGAGAGCCCATTTTCTGTGCGGTAATTCAAATTGACTTTGCAGAAGGCTTCATCAGAGCTGAAAAAAGAGATTTTACAGATGATTACTGTTTTCATCCTTTAGCGCAGTTTCCTTCATTTGGAAAACATTTCAAAGAGAAATCTCAATGCAATTTTTTTTCGGCACTGAGCTAAGTTTATACCGAGTTTCCGCTCCTTAAGCACAGAAACACTTCACAGGTCTCCAGGGAGTTGGCCAGAGCCCCTGTTTTCTGCACAGCCCTGCTCTTTGGTCGCAGCGCACACAGCCTACGCTCAGCTAAAGCAGCGAACAAACGGGGCTTGTCGTGTGCAGGCTGTGTGCCTGATGGCGATGAACTCAGAGATCACGCGCTCCGTTAGAAGATGGGAGCCACATGTCTGAGGCAGCTCATTTCTTCATGTCCTAAATGTAAATTGCTTTTGTAGGGACATTTTGCTAGGTGTTGCAGTAACACTTCCCTTTGCGTGGTGACAGTCCTTCACCTGCTGCTTCCACTTCACTAATGTGGAGAAGGTTTTGTCTGTGTGAAAATAAAATCTCATTCTTCAAATACGTTCCAGCTCTGTGCGATTCTGCCCTGACACACGGAGATTAATGAGGGCGATACGAGGCTCATCTGCTCCTCGGCTCTTCCTTCAGGGGCAATTGAGGAGGAAATAAATCCTGGGAAACACATCCTGCTGGTTGACTTGTCTCTGCTCTCTGTGTGGGTGTGCACCCCCCCAACTCTCTCCACCCTCCTGTCAGGCAGTTGCAGAGAGCAGTGAGGTCTCCTGTCATCCTCCTTTTCTCCAGACTGAGCAGCCCCAGCTCCCTCAGCTGCTCCCCACCAGCCCTATCCTTCAGGCCTCTCCCCAGCTCCATTGCCCTTCCCTGACCCCATTGCACCCCCTCAATGTCCTTCCTGTGTTGAGGTGCCCAAACCTGACCCCAGTACTTGAGGAGAGGCCTCACCAGTGCTGTTGCCTTTCTTATCTAAAATAAGGAGTTTCACAGAATCACAGAACACTAGGGACTGGAAAGGACCTCGAAAGATCATCTAGTCCAATCCCCCTGCCAGAACAGGATCACCTAGCTTGCGCTGGTGTGTTAAGATGATGAGGTTTAGTACGAAACAGGTTTAGAATGAGGCAGGAACCCAGCTGGAACTCGGCTGGAGCAGCGGGCACTCCGCAGTGGGAGCCCAGCATGGTCTCTCACTCAGCAGGCTCCAGCAGGGACAATGACGCTCGCTGAAAGCGAGCGTGATGAACGATTTATATGACCAGCCCGACTTTTCTGAGCTGGTGATTTATTGCTCAGTGGAATCCCTTATTTTTCCAAGTGATTTTGGTGTCTGAAATTATTTACCTGATCATTTTCTTAACTGATTCCCAGCCAGTGAGCTGGGTGTTGTCTGCACTGGAGCGTTTCAGACAGCGAGCACCTCAGCGTGTAAGTGAGCTGCTTGGTGCCATGTGCTGAGAAAGCGATGGCAGCCAGGAGTGTGAAATCCACTCCCAGAAGACAACCTGCCTTCGTGTTTGTTTAAAAACGAGTTAGTTCAGCAAACCTCCTCTCTGAAGACACCCATCAGCAAACCCAAACCGCACACACCGAGATTAGACATCCCATTAAAGCCAACTACCTCACAAAAGCGGGGAGGTGTTTGCTTTGCAGCACTGCCGTTAGTCACTAAGTAGCCCCCGTGCTGGTGCTGTGCTGGGGGACTCTGCCCAGAGTTGCAGCGGTGTCTTCCCAAAAATAGTCATAACGAACACACGCTGCACAAGTGAGAGCCAGCTGCCTCCAGAGAACAACGGCGGCTGCAGACGCTGTTTAACAGCAAGCACTCATTTGGAAGGAATTGATAAACGGGTTTGCAGAAGGCTTTACCTGAAAACATGCTTCAGTTCCAGCAGCTCCTTCTCTTTGATCTGCAGGTCATCCTCTAACCGCTCTATGATTATAGCATATGATTCACTGACTTTCTTCTTCCATTCATCTAGCAAAGAAAACTCTGACTCATGAGGCACTTCACAACATCAAACAAACAGGCACTCAAGTCCCAGAAAGCAAAGCAATGGATTTTTAAATATCCACTTGTATGCTGCTTCCTTTTTGATTCTGCTAAAGTTTAAAATAACAGAGCTATTAGGCTGCTCTAGCTGCAGCCAGTGCAGACACGAAGACATTGATTTCCCAGCCAACTCCAGGTATCAGTCCTGACCACAGGTACTTTCAACCTGAACAACAGAAAACTGAAGCCTTGGGTCGGATGGGTAAGCTCCATTTTGCTTCACCGTAGCACAGACACACAGCATCACAAGGCTCTAAGCTTAAAGATTGTTCCAGTGAAGTACCAGTTACACCACCACAACAACCTGAGCCAACAGGACCTCATGCACTGCACAGAGAGCATTATCTTAGCAGCTTTTCACCATCTTTCACAGCCTGTGCCCACGCCTGCGAAGAAGCTGCTCCTGTACAGCAAGAGCAGTACAACACCCTGCTCCTGGAGCCCAAAGGCAAACAAGCCATGAGCTCTTTCCTGAGCCTCCTTTGTCTCCTGTGGCTGGGTGTAGGGTGTATTAGAGGTAAAGAAGCAGCAATAATTACCTGTGCAGGTTTGGGTTGGTCTAGATTTATAATTTCCCATTTGTCCAATATCTCGTTGTTGTCTCAGCAAAGTTCTCGCAGTAATCTGACTCCTTGGTCAGGAGCAGTGACAGTGCCACTGAAAAATACCTTTGATAGTCTTTGGCTAAAAATAACCCCAGTGCCAAATGGAATGTCATGGAACAATGACAGGGAGCAAGCCAGTCAGCACTGGCCACTGGGGAGAAACAACAGAGGTACCTCATCTCCTGGCTCACAGACCCTCCAGTTACACAACCGTTTGCTTTTGTCTCTTGAGTACTCGAAACTGGTGGGAAGCGGCAAATTTGGCAGCTTGGTATCAATTCCACGGAGGAAAAGTAAATTAAGAAGCTGGATCCTGGCCATTATTTCCAGGGCTGGGGTCCCCACTTTGGAGAGGCCACAGGTGATCTCAGCTCATGACATTAAAACGTGTCCTAGCCCAGAAGGGTTAGGCACCTTATGCTGTACTGGTGCAAACTGTGTCAGAGTCCCGACGTTTTGCCGTGTGGTGACAGCTGTGCCTGCTGTTAGACCGAGGGAGGCCCCCTAGGTGAGAGCAGGCTATAGGCTGACTGTGAGAATCACAGAACCACAGAACATTAGGGATTGGAAGTGACCTTGAAAGATCAGCCAGTCCAATCCCCCTGCCACAGCAGGATCCCGTAGATCCAGTCACACAGGAACATGGCCAGGTGGGTTTGAAACATCTCCAGAGAAGGAGACTCCACAAAACCCTTGGTCAGCCCCTTCCAGGGCTCTGTCACCCTCACCAGGAAGAAGTTCACACAATCACTCTGGTTGGAAAAGACCCCTGGGATCATTGAGTCCAACTGTCTATCCCACCTTACAAGTTCACCCCTAAAACAGATCCCTCAACACCTCATCCAGACAATCTTTAAACACATCCAGGCATGTCCACTCAGCCACCTCCCTGGGAAGCCCATTCCAGTGCTTCACTACCCTTTATGTGAAAAAATTCTTCCTAATGTCTAGTCTAAACCTACCCTGTTGTAACTTGAACCCATTCCCTCTTGTTCTATCACTAACTGCTTGTGAGAAGAGACCAGCACCAACCTCTCCACAAGGTCCTTTCAGGTAGTCATACAGAGTGATGAGGTCTCCTCTCAGCCCCCTCTTCCTCAAACTAAAGAGCCCCAGCTCTCTCAGTCTTTCCTCTTAAGATTTATTCTCCAGGCCCTTCACCAGCTTAGTTGCCCTCCTCTGCA
>VXBP01003016.1:39759-71029 GCA_013400115.1 Rhinopomastus cyanomelas | reverse complement strand
CCTGAGAAGGAATTTCTTCCCAGTGAGGGTGACGGAGCACTGGAACAGGCTGCCCAGGGGGGTTGTGGAGTCTCCTTCTCTGGAGATGTTCAAGACCCAACTGGATGTGTTCCTGTGTGACTTGATCTAGGCGATCCTGGTGTGTCAGGGGGATTGGACTAGATGATCTTTCAAGGTCCCTTCCAATCCGTAGTGATTCTATGATTCTATGATTCTATGACTCCAGTGTTGACTCTGGAGGAACAACACACTCATAATCACCTTTTGTATTGCTCTTTATATTGTATTGAATTTAGTCATCCAACCAATTTTCTATCCCTATTATAATACATTTTTTCAGTACATATCTCATCAGTCTGACTGTACAGGTTCTCTGGAAGTCCAAAGACCTTTTCTAGCCAAAGAAAACAGTACCCACCAGGCTACATTGTCCATTGCTCCAGTCATTTCATTATAGACAGCAATCATGTTGCTCAGGTATTAGTTCTTCCAGTCTGTTATCCAGACCAATCCCAATGACCGTGCAGAACTGAGTTTATTCTTTTTATGCTTGTGGAAGGATCTCTATTACCAGGAAAGCAGTAACAAAAAACAATAAAAGAAACTCATCATCAGAGCTTGTGTATTATTCCCTCACATAGATCAAGACCTGTTTGTGGAAGATACAAATTTTAAATACAGAATAAAAATACAGATTTAAAACTCAGCCACTCTAGATCATATTCCTAAAGTAGTTTAGCCTTTTCCTGAAAAATGTGGGGTTTTCTGAAGAATTATTTTTTACTTAATTGAGTCTTCATAAAATAAATGGGCTATGCTAGTTTTTTTTTCTTGTTTAGATAAGTTACATCATTAGTTAATGTAATAACAAAAATGCATTGAGAATACATGGCATCTGTTATGCGGATGCTTAAGGTGCTTCATCAGCCTGAGTAGTATTAATATTGTCTCATTATGTGAATATGTTTTGCGTACTCTTAATAGCAGAGTAGGATCTAGATGCAGATATCCATCTTTCTTGCAGTCAGACAGAACACATCTTTAAATACAATATTTTATCCTAATCTATGTTATCCTTTTCTCATTTTACTTGAATATGTATACATGAATATAATGAAAAAACATTAGCCATATTAAGCATTCTACTTCACTGATTTGGAAGAGCATAAATAAACACATTAGGAAGTCTCAGCTGTGATGAAGTGTAACAAAGACAGATGTGCAGGATTAGTTTATAATAAAATTTAATTAATTGTAGTCAAGACAGTATTTCAATAAGTGTTCTCATTTCTTTTTTTTTTTTTTACATGAAAAGAATGAAAAGTTACACATAATTCACTTTATATTTTTATATGGTTAAGTAGTTTTTAAATCTTACTTGAATGTTCTTAATATAAACAGTGTAAAACTGAGAACAGTAATATAATTTTGTTTAGGTTTTTACAGAACTGTTATATGAATAATGAGGAAATACAGAATTTTCCTACCAGGAATCACTTTACAACCTATTTACAAAGTAACACACATGAGAAAACATATCACCAAAGAACAGATCAGAATAAGTAATACATATGTTCATTTTAGTCTTCAGAAACCTTAAAAATCTAGTATTTAGAGTTGAGTGACCTAAATCTGTTTCCTTCATGACGTAGAAGGAAAAATCAGCATCTCACACAAACAGTGGCCAATTGATAAACTGATCAGGAGGACAGTTATTCGCAATTTTCATCAGATTTATAGAGATATGGAAAAGAATATACCAGTGCCAAAATATTAATCCAAACTAGATCTACTCAATCACTGAATTTCACACTGTAGGAAGGTACTTTTGTTCATGTATTTGCAGGACTAGGTCCCACAGTTAGGTAATAGTCCCAAAAAGACCCCGAACAATAATTTAGCTCAGGTAAGCAATGAGGTCATTAATGACCAAACAACCCTACATGTGGGGAGGGGGTTTGTACATGTATCTCATGTTGGATAAACTTTTCCTCTTACATATAAAAAGCATTCAAAGTTCAAACTGTTCCTGAACATTTAACACCAAGGCTTGACATTAGAACAGCTATTTGTCTTTATAAACATTGTCTTTATCAAGAGACCTACAGCTCATATTCTCATCTTCTCATTTCAGTCCTGTAAAATGGACTAAAATTTAGTCCACTAAAATGAGAATAGCTTGCTCTGGCATGTCAGTAAAGGCACAATACTACAGAACTCTATAAAGCTGCTGCTTTGAAGTTTCAAAAGCCATTACTGTCCATATCTCTGTAGGTCTGACTTAGAGCTATGCTTGAATCATAAATTAATTACTATTTGGGAGAAGTATTAATTAATTTCCTTAATCATAAATATTTAGTATCACTTTAGGCTTGAAATATCTAAGACATCTTTATGAACCTGGTGGATATGATGTAAGACAGAAAGAAGTGACATGTGGAGGTGAGTTGACTGGTCTATATGTAGAAATGGCATTTGGATATATTCAAAGGAAAGTTGAAAAGAAATATCTATCATTTCTTGTGTAAATTCCGTATATACAAACAGAACATAGTCCACTAAAGACTGAAAGAAGAAATAAGGAAGTTAGAACATCTATATCATAAATATCTTCAATCCTTTAAACAATATGGAGGAGATAATATAATCCAATGCACTCTCACAGCTGTGGTTTTTCTGCCTAAACTTTTCCTGCCAAGTATACCTGACAACTCACATATACTAAGCCAAATGAGGGGCTTATTTCAGAAATGGACTTATACCTTGGCTTTGGTGCAAGGACAGGAGAATAAACAGACATTAGAAGAAAAACAACAACAACAAATTAAAAAAAACACAAAGAAAATGTTTATAATGTGGATTTATTATACGGTAGTCAGTGACATGAAGATTGGAGGCAAGCTGGGCAGCACTGATTGTATACTGGTGGAAAGGAATGAAGTCGGGATCATGGATTTTGGCAAAGCAAATTATAGATCTGCAAGAACCTAATCAAAAAGACCCTCTGCAATATTCTAATAGCTGAAAGACTAGACATGAGCTGGCATTGGTCACTTGCAGTCCACAAGGGCTATTTTGTCCTGGGGGGCATTAAAAGTATGGACAGCATACACTTGGGAGACCTCATAGGGAGTACTGCATTCAGTTCTGGAGTTCGCATTAAAAAAATGACATAAACCTATTGGAGAGGGTCCAGAGGAGGGCCACAAAAATTATCAGTGTGTCTGAGCATCAGTGAAGCTCCTTTGTCATGAGACAGGCTGAAGAATATGGGATTGTCCCGCCTGGAGAAGAGAAGGGTCTACAGAGATCTTATTCTTTTCTTTTAGTACTTATTTCCTTTAGAAATAAGAAAAGGAGTAATTGGTTTTCAAAAAAAAGAGGATAGATTCATATAAAATATAAGAAAAAAGGTTTTTGTAATGATGGTGGTGAAATACTGGAACAATTTGCCCAGAGGTGTGGTAAGTGCCCTATCCCTGGAAACATTCCAGGAGATATAGGTAGGGCCCTGAACAACTTGATATAATTGCACATGTCCCAACTCACTACAGGTATCCTTTGATGCCAGTTAATATTTCTTTTCTTGGGCACATTGGAGACATAATTTTCAGTACAGTGCAGTTGTTGAATAAATTCATTCTATCTAGAACTTCATTGCTTAAATTCTACTGAAATCTGTATCTTAAGAGTAATCCCAGGAATCATGAAAGATGAACTTCCTCAGTCAGTGAACCTATAACACAATCAAGTACTAGTTTCTTATTGTAGTACATGGTCAATTAAATAAAGTTTCCTTGCCATTTTAATAGCTGAATCTGGAATACCTGGACAGTGGTAGCTATGCTTCATTGTGTATTAAAAGCTGAAGTGTTACCCTGTCTTGTCATAAGAGTAGTATATCCTGATTAGGAAATGAGATACTAAGGTTTAGTACAATGGACGGTTTTATTTTCTCTGGAGAAATCTGGATGGAAGACAAATATTAAACTTGCAAAAATTTTTGTTAACCATTTATTTCTAAAGTTTTTTACTCTTATTCATACATGTATCTCTTCAAGTCAATTCTGAAGATCTTCTAACATTTGAAGTTGCTTTGATAGAGGCTGTTAAGGGATTACCAAAAGGAGAATATTATCTTTTTTTAAAAGGGCATAATTAAGAGCTGTTATCATTATTATCTCATACTTCCTGTGTACCACTCCATTTCATTGTTCCCAGTATTATCTCCATCAGTTATGTAATTTATGGTCTTCAATGGATTAATTTTCTTAATGCATAAATAGCAGAAAATCTGTGCAATTAAACTTCATATAAGAAGTAGTAATAGCTGATTTTGACAACGTTTTCACAGAATCACTGAATATTAGGGATTGTAAGGGACTTCAAAAGATTGTCTAGTCAGATGGTGTCAGATGACACCAAAAAAAGCTATCAGATTAGTTTAGCATGATTTGATCTTGACAAATCCATCCTGACGGCTACCAATAACTTTCTACTCTTCCATACTCACTTTCTCTGGAGACATTCAAAACCTGCTGGACATGTTACTGTGCAACCCTGCGTAATATTCTCCTGGTGATCAGAGGCAGGAGAGGTTTGAATCTTTTTTTTCAAAAAGGCTATGTAGTTTCCACAAACCTTTCTTTAGGCTACATGAGTGGCAGTGATAGATTTAGGAGTTTTTCAATCCCTGTGTGTTTAAAGAGAGACTTTACGGAGAGTCACAGAACATTAGGGGTTGGAAGAGACCTTGAAAGACCATGTAGTCCAATCTCCCTGCAATAGTAGCATCACCTAGATCAAATTACACAGGAACATATCCCAGGAGGTTTTACGTGTCTCCAGAGATGGAGACTTCACCACCATCCTGGGTAACCTGTTCCAGTGCTTCATCACCCTCACCATGAAGATTTTTCTCATATTTCTGTGGAACCTCCTATGTTCCAGCTTATACACATTGCCCCTTGTCTTATCACTAGATGACACTGAGAAGAGCCTGGGTCCTTCCTCCTGACACCTGCCCTTTACATATTTACAAACATTAATAAGGTCACCCCTTAGTCTCCTCTTCTTCCAGCTAAAGAGACCCAGCTCCCTCAGCCTTTCCTCATAGAGATGTTCCACTCCCTTCATCATCTTTGTTGCTCTGCGCTGGACTGTCTCCAGCAGTTCTGTGCCCTTCTTGAACTGAGAGGCCCAGGACTGGATGAAATATTCCAGATGAGGTCTCACCACTGTAACACACGTTTTGTCCCTCTATTTCTCATTATGTAGTAGAGAATGGGACAGCTAAATGGGGAGGGAATAAGAAAATGAATAGACCTTGCAACTGTTATTACTGATGAGGTGTGAATGATAACAAACTCTTACCGTACTGTCTCCCTGCCTCTTATTACCAGGAGAATATTACACAGGACTGCACAGTAACGTGTCCAGAAGGGTTTTGAATGTCTCCAGAGAAAGTGAGTCTGGAAAAGTAAAAAGTTATTGGTAGAAGTCAGAATGGATTTGTCAAGGTGAAACCATGCTTGATTAATCTGATAGGTTCTTTTGGTGTCATATCTGTCTGGACAGATGAAGGTAGAGCAGTAGTTGTTGCCTGCCTTGAATTCAGCACTGTCTTCCTTAGTGTCTTCCACTGCAACCATGCAGTGTGGGTTAGATGAGTGGATAACAAGGTGTGTGATTGAACTCAGAAAGTTATTATTAATGGTGCAGAGCCAAGTTGGACACCTGTGACCGGTGATGCCCAAGGCTCAGTTCTGTGTCCAGTGTTGTTCAACAAATTCATGAATCACCTGGACAAAGGGACAAAGTGTATCCTCAGCAAGTTTGCTGATGATAAAAAGCTGAGAGAAGTGGCTGACACACTAGAGGGTAGCATTGCTGTCCAGTGTGATCTGGACAGTCAGGAAAGTTGATTAAACAGAAGCCTAATGGCGTTTAACAGGAGCAACTGTAGGGCCCTGAACCTATATATCACTATAGGTTAGGCATATATCTACTGGAGAGTAGCTCTGAAGAGAAATATCTGAGAGCCCTGGTAGACAGTAATCTGGCCTTGAGCTGACAGTGTAACCTTGTTGCCAAGAAGGCAAACTATATTCTGGGGTGCATTAAGAAGAGTGTGGCAAGTCTAGAGAGTTTGTCCTTCCGCTTGACTCTGCCTTTATCAAGTAGTGTTTACAGTTCGGGGCTTCCAAAGTTCAAGAAGGACAGGGAACTACTAGAAGGAAACCAAAAGAGAACAACAAAGATGACTGAGGGTCAGGAGTATCTGTCTTAAGAGAAAATGTTGAGAGAGCTGGGACTGCTTATTCTTGAGAAGATTGAGAGGAGAGCTGATCCAAGCTGAAGAGTGGCTGTAGGGAGGATGCTGCCAAACTGTATCAGACTGTTTTCACCTATGCCTAGTGACAGGATAAGGAGCAATGAGGTCTCTTCCAACTCCAGCTGTGAGACTCCACAGCCTCTCTGAGCAGCCTGTCCCAGTGCTCTCTTACCCTCATCATGAAAAGGTTTTTTCCTTATGGTAACATTGAACTTCCTATGTTCCAGTGCATGTCCATTGCTCCTTGTACTATCACTGGGCACCAAAGAAAAGAGTCTGTTCCAATCACCCTGACGTTTGCCCTTTTGGTACTTACAAGCATTTGTGAGATCTTCCCTCAGATTTCTCCTATCTATGCTACACATACCCAGCTCTCGTAGCTTTTTCTTACACAGCAGATGCTTCCCCTGATCATCCTAGTGACTTTGCACTGCACTCTTTTTAGTAGTTCCCTGTCCCTCTTGAATGAGGAAGCCCAGAACAAGATGCGGTCTTCCAGATGTGGCCTAACCAGGGCAGAGTATAGAGAGAGAAGGACCACCTTGACTTACTAGATGTGCTCTTCTTAATGTACCCCATAATATCATTAGTCTTCCTGCCCACAGGGGCACACTGTTGGCTAATGGTCAGCCTATGGTCCACCAATGCCTCTAGGTCCTTTTCCTTAGAGCTGCTCTCAAGAAGGTTACGCTCCAGTCTGTACTGGTGCCTGGGGTTGTTCTCACCAAGATGTAGTACTCTAGACTTGCTCTTTTTGAACCACATCAAGTTTCTCTCGAATCAACTCTCTAGCCTATCCAAGTAACACTGGATGGCAGGTGTTTCAGCCACTCTTCTCAGTTTTGTATCACCACGAAACTTGTTGAGGGTAGAGTCTGATCCATTTCTAGGTGACTGATGAACATATATTAATAGTATATACTGGACTCAGTACTTGCTGTTGAGGAACAAAACTAATCATGGACCTCCAACTAAATTCTGCTCCACTGACCACAACTCTGCATTCTTCCTTTCAGCCAGTTCCCAACCCACCTCACTATTTAATCATCTAATCCACTAGTCTTAAAATATGGCTGTGAGGATGCCTTGGGAGACACTGTTGAAAGCCTTACTAAAGTCAAAGTAGACCACATCCACTGCCTTCTTTCATCTATCTATACCATCGTAGAATGCTATCACATTGGTCAAACAGGGCTTCTCTTTGGTGAACACATATTGGCTGTTCTTGATAACTCTCCTTTCCCTGAAATGTTTTGAGATATTGCTAAAAATGTGCTATACCACCACCAGGGGTGAAGGTGAAGCTGACCATTCTGTAGTTACCTAGGTACTTCTTCTTGTCCTTTCACTGTTCAAGTCCATACTTTTAGGGATGTAATAATCCTAGCACAAAACAAGTGATGCCTGAATATCAACCAGTTCTCTTGAGCTTCACATACTGTACAGCACCCTAAGCCATGGAATTACTTCAAGCAGTTTCTTGAACAGGTCAAAGTTTGCTCTCCTGAAATCCAAGGTCACATTCCTACTTGTTTTATTCTTACTGTATTTGAACCTGAACTCTTTTTTATCATCACTACAGCCTAGGCTGCCTCCAGCCTTAATGTCTTTTTTTTTGTTTGTTTTGTCAGTACTAAGGTTATTACTTCATCTCTCCTTCACAGCTTTTCCACCTGAGTAAATAGTTATCATCCATACTCTGGAAAAATCTCCTGGGTTATACATCCCTTCCTGTGTTTCCTTCCCAGTAGTTATCAGAGTGACTGAAGTACCTCATGAAGACCAAGGGCTGTGATTGTGAGGTTACATACAACTGCCAATTGAAGGCTTCATCAGTTTACCCATTCTGATCATGTGGCCTGTGATAAATACCCACAACACTGTCTCACATGTCAGTGTAACTCTTGTTCTTTACCCACAAACTTTCAACCCGTTCTTCATCTGCCTTCAAGAAGAGTTCAATACATTTCAGTTGTCCTGTCACATAAAGAGCAACTCCACTATCCTGCTTTACTAGTCTGCCTTTCCTACAAAAAACTAAGCCATCCCTGACAGTGCTCCAGTCATGTGAGAAGAGAGATAAAACAGAGTAGCTAAGAAAGATACAGCACTGAGACAGTGCAGAAAACTGAGCCATGGGTGAGAACGAAACTGGTGTTACAGGCAGGGCTTTGGGTTCTTTAAGACACCAGACCTATCAGATAGATATGGGAAGGGTCTATTCCAGGGGGGAAAAAGGGTTCTGGGGCAGGAGCTGGCAGGGCTGATTCAGATTCGAGGAAGGGTGGGATAGTTGATGGTCTTAATGAAAAACAGGTGGCCTCTCACTGTCCTACGGTGAAATCAGAGTGCTCAGCTCGCTACCTGAAATGCCTGTACACCAATGCACGCAGCATGGGGAATAATCAGAAGGAGTTAGAAATCTGTGTCCAATCAGGCGATTATGATTTGGTAGTGCTTACAGAGACCTGGTGGGACAGCTGGCATGACTGGAATGTGGTCACAGACGGCTATGTCCTTTTTAGGAGGGACAGGTCAGCAAGGCAGGGTGAAGGAGTTGCTCTGTATGTGAGAAAGCATCTGGAATGTACTGAGTTCTGTCCAGGGGCAACCAAAGAGAGAGCTGAGAGTTTGTAGGTGCAGATTAAGTGTCAGGCTGGCATAGGTGACACTGTTGTGGGTGTCTATTATAGACCACCAGATCAGAATGAGGAAGTTGATGAGGTCTACTACACGCAGCTGACAGCAGCCTCACAGGTGCAGGCCCTGGTTGTCATGAGGGATTTTAACTACCCAGATATCTGCAGGAAGACACACTCAGCCAGCAACCCACAGTCCAAAAGGTTCCTTCAGTGCATTGGTGACAATTTCCCGATTTCCACTAGGAGAGAAGTGCTGCTGGACCTTCTACCTACCAACAAGGCACGTCTGGTTGAAGTAGTGAAGGTTGAAGGTAGCCTTGGTTGCAGTGAGCATGAGATGGTGGAGTTCAGGGTCTCCTGTGGTAGGAACAGAATAGCTAGCAGAACCACAACCCTGGACTTCAGGAGGGCTAACTTTGGCCTTTTCAAGAAATTGCTAGGGAAAATGCCATGGGACGGGGTACTGGCAGGCAAGGGAGCTCAGAATAGCTGGTTAACATTCAAAGACCATTTTCTTGAAGCAGAAGAAAAGAGCATTCCAACAGGAAGCAAGTCAAGGAAGAGAGCCAGAAGACCTATGTGGTTAAACAGGGATCTGCTAGGCAAACTGAAGAAGACAAAAGCATATAGGTCATGGAAGGAGGGGGTGGCCACTTGGCATGATTATAAGGCTCTGGTGAGAGAATGTAGGGATGCAACTAGAAAGACAAAGGCCTCCTTGGAATTAAACCTTGCAAGAGAGGTCAAGGGCAACAGAAAGGTTTTCTTCAAATACATTGCAGGTAAAACTAACACTAGAGGTAATATAGGACCCCTGCTGAATGAGATGGGTGCCCTGGAGACAGAGGATACAGAGAATGCAGAGACACTCAACACTTTCTTTGCCTTTGTTTATACTTCTGGGAGCTGTCTTGATATTAAGCCCCAGACTGCTGAGACTCCAGAGGAAGCTGAGGCAAGAGAGGAGCCTGTCTTCGTTGATGAGGACTGGGTTAGGGATAAGTTGATCAAACTGGATGTACACAAATCCGTGGGCCCAGATGGGATGTACCCACGCGTGTACTAAGGGAGATGGCGGAAGTCATTGCTAGGCCACTCTCCATCATTTTTGCTAGGTCCTGGGGAACGGGAGAGGTGCCTAGGGACTGGAAAATAGCAAATGTTACCCCAATCTTTAAAAAGGGAAAGAAGGAAGACCCGGGTAAGTATAGACTGGTCAGCCTCACCCCCATCCCAGCAAAGGTGATGGAACAATTTGTACTAGAGGCTGTTTCCAGGCACATCAAGGACAGGAGGGTCATTAGAGACAGTCAGCATGGCTTTTACAAAGGGAAAGTCATGCTTGACCAACCTGATAGCCCTTAATGATGGCATCCAGATGGCTGGATGATGACAGAGCAGTGGATGTCATCTAGCTTAAGTAAAGCTTTCGACACAGTCTCTCACAGCATCCTCTCAGACAAACTGAGGCAGTGTGGTCTAGATGATTGGGCAGTAAGGTGGATTGTGAACTGGCTACTGGGTAGAATTCAGAGAGTGGTAGTGAATGGAATAGAGTTCCTCCCCAGATGCAGGACTCTGCCCTTGTCCTTGTTGATCCGCCTTGTTGGTGAGTACAAGATCCAGCAGCACCCCTCTCCTAGTGGGCTCCTCTACCATCTGCATCAGGAAATTGTCACCAATGCACTGAAGGAACCTTTTGGACTGTGGGTTGCTGGCTGATTGGGTCTTCCAGCAGATATCTGGGTGGTTAAAATCCTCTACGAGAACCAGGGCCTGCAGCTGTGAGGGTGCTGCCAGCTGGCTGCAGAAGACTTCATCAACTTCCTCACTCTGATCTGGTGGTCTATAATAGACACCCGCAACAGTGTCACCCAGGGCAGCCTGCCCCGTAATCTGCACCCACAACTTTCAGCTCTCTCCTCTGCTGCCCTTGGATGAACTCAGTACATTCCAGTTGTTCTCTCAGAAACTAGAAAATAGAGGGCAACTCCTCCACCCCGCCTTGCTGACCTGTCCCTTCTAAAAAGGACATAGCGGTCCATGACCACATTCCAGTCGTGCCAGCTGTCCCACCAGGTCTCCGTAATTGCTACCAAATCATAATCATCTGACTGGACACAGATTTCTGGCTCTTCCTGCTTATTCCCCATGCTGCGTGCCCAACCACCTCCCTGGGCAACCCATTCTGGGCTGTCAGCACTCTCACAGTGAAGAACTTGCTCCTCACATCCCCTCTAAATCTACCAATCTTCATCATTGCTCCATTGCCCCTAGTCCTGTCATTACCCACCATCCGAAATTGTTCATCCCCAGCCTTTTTGTTAGGTCCCCTTCAGATTGTGGAATGCCACAACAAGGTCACCTCAGAGCTTCCTCTTCTCCAGACTCAACAGCCGAAATTCCCTCAGTCTGTCCTCATAGGAGAGGTGACCAGCCCTCTGATCATCCTCATGGCCCTCCTCTGCACACACTCCAGTACGTCCCCACCCTTCTTGTAAAAAAGGCTCCAGAACTCGATGCAGTACTCCAGGTGGGGTCTCATCAGGGCAGAGTAGAGGCGGAGAATCACCTCCTGCGATCTGCCGGCCACACTTCTCCTGATGCACCCCAGGATCCGGTTTGCCTTCTGGGCAACAAATGTGCACTGCTGGCTCATGGTGAGCTTTTTGTCCACAAGCACCTCCAAGTCCCTCTCTTAAGGGCTGCTCTCCAGCCAGTCACTGCCCAGCCAATATTTGTGATTAGGATTGCCTTGACTCAGGTGCTGGACCTTACTCTTGGTCTTGTTGAACCCCATCAGGTTAACTTGTNCTCGATGCAGTACTCCAGGTGGGGTCTCATCAGGGCAGAGTAGAGGCGGAGAATCACCTCCTGCGATCTGCCGGCCACACTTCTCCTGATGCACCCCAGGATCCGGTTTGCCTTCTGGGCAACAAATGTGCACTGCTGGCTCATGGTGAGCTTTTTGTCCACAAGCACCTCCAAGTCCCTCTCTTAAGGGCTGCTCTCCAGCCAGTCACTGCCCAGCCAATATTTGTGATTAGGATTGCCTTGACTCAGGTGCTGGACCTTACTCTTGGTCTTGTTGAACCCCATCAGGTTAACTTGTGCCCACTTCTCCAGCTTGTCCAGGTCACTCTGGATGGCATCCCTGCCCTTCAGTGTGTCTGCTGCACCACACAGCTTGGTGTCATCAGCAAACATGCTGAGGGTGCACTCAATGCCTCTGTCCACATCACCAACAAAGATGTGGAACAAGACTTGTCCCAGGACCGATCCCTGAGGGACTCTGCTTGTCACTGGCCTCCACTGGGACATGAATCCATCCACAACCAGTCTCTGGATGTGGCCATCAAGCCAGTTATTTACCCATCTAGTGGTCCACCCATCAAAGCCATGCTCCACCAGCTTGGAGACCAGAATGTGGTGCGGGACAGTGTCAAAGGCTTTGCTCAGGTCCAGGTAAACAACAGGTAAACACCCCTCATCCATTAATGTTGTGACTGCTTCGTAGAAGGCCACCAGATTTGTCTTGTACGATTTGTCCTTGGTGAAGCCATGCTGAATGTTCCTAATCACATCTGCACAAATCTCATGACTCAGTAGTGCCTTCAGGAGGATCTGCTCCATGATCTTACCAGGCACAGAGGTGAGACTGACTGGCCTGTAGTTCCCTGGCTCCTATCCTTTTTGAAAATTGGAATTATGTTTTCCCCTTTTCCAGTCAGTGGGGACTTCACCAGACCGCCATGACTTCTGGAATATAATAGACAGGGGTTTAGCAACCTCATCTGCCAGTTCTCTACATACCCATGGGTGTATCTCATCAGGTCCCATGGACTTGAACACTTTCAGGTCCTTCAGGTGATCATGAACCAGATCTTCACTTATGATGGGCAGTTCTTCCTTGCAGTCCCTGCCATTATTTTGCATGACTCCAGGAGTGTGGCTGGTGCCCTCTGCAGTGAAGACTGAGGTAAAGAAGTAATTGAGAACCTCAGCCATGTTACTTGTAGCCACATCACCTCTTTCCTTTCTGAGGGGACCTGCACCTTCCCTAGACTTCTTTTTGCCATTCACATACCTGTAGAAATTCTTGGTGTTCCCTTTGACCTCCCTGGCTATCTTCAATTCAAACAGTGCCTTGACCTTTCTAGCCAGATGTGTAGCTGATAAGGCTGCTTTCCACTTTGTTGGAATACATTGCTTCTGGACACAGAGGAGGTGATCCTTGAATACTAACCAGCTGTCCTGGGCCCCTCTTTCCTCAAGGGTTTCATCCCATGATCCTTTGGCCAGCAGATNCAGCTGGTCACTGATCTAGAGGGCAACACCTCCCCCTCTCCTTCCCTGCCTATCCTTCCTAAACAGCTTGTACCCATCTATCCCCACATTCCAGTCATGGGAATCATCCCACCAAGTTTCAGGTTTTCAGATGACATTGAGCAGAGCCTGACTCCATCCTCCTGACACCAACCCCTCACATATTTATAGACATTAATGAGGTCACCCCTCAGTCTCCTCTTCTTCAAGCTTAAGAGACCCCACTCCTTCAGTCTTTCCTCAGAAGGGAGGTCTTCCACTTCTTTCATCATCTTCATTGCTCTATGTTGGTCTCCTTCCAGCATCTCCATGTCCTTTTTGATCTGAGGGGCCCAGAACTGGACACAATACTCCAGATGTGTTGTTTGTAATGCAGAGTAGAGGGGGTGAAAGACCTCTCTCAATCTGCTAGCCACCCCCCTTCTGATCCATCCCAGAATGCTGTTGGCCCTCTTGGCCACAAAAGCACATTGCTAGCTCATGATCCTCTATCTGTGTGGACTAGTTAGATCCAGTATAACCACATATAAATTCCCCATTAGTATTCCAGGAATGCTTCCAGCCACTCACCTCTCAGCGCTACACACAGCTGCAATGAGGCTTTCTGCATTAAACAGTCTTATGGTAGTTAGTTGTATGGTTGCAGCATGTTTCTGGCGGATTTTATTCTCATTTATTATTTTCTGTATGCATACTATGGAGAAAGGAAGAAAGGATCTAAGTAGTTGAAATAACTTAAAATTTGGAGGGACTGCAGATCTGTGCTCATTCTATTGCACAGTTTTTTCTAAACCTTTGTCTTACATTCTTAAGATCTTAAAGTCTGAAGGAGAAAGGGTACATGGAAGTCTGTGTAAGCAATTGCTGTGCTTTTCTTTTTCCCTTCTGCCAAACATACTCTGTCAGAAACAGTGACAGAATTATTATTATGAATATAATTTGGCAATCACAGCAGATAGGATACTTTATCTCTGAAGTATATCTCTAAAATTAATATCCTGGTGATATTTATTTCAGCTAGATTCTGATATGTGTGTGTTGTCTTTTACCTTTCTTTTTGGTTTAACTTTTCTGATGCACTTTTTTCCTCAGAAAAAGTAGGAAACATCATTGCTTAGTGCCTTTCAAACTTGAGCTAGCTCTAATCATCATCGAAATGAAACCTCTGAAGTAATGGAAAACGAGCATGAAAATACAAATTTATTAAATTACAGTAAGTGAAAAGGCTGTGTTTTGATATTTTCTGTCATTACTAATATCAGAAGTCATGTAATGATATTATTGGGATCTCATACATTTTATTAAATACATCGTGGAGCTTGAGTAACATTCTAATTGGCAAACTATATTATCAGCCTTCAGCAAGTGTCTTCTCAGAAATTGTAAACGTCTGTAGGAGCTCTTTCACTTCCATGAACATGCTGGTGGCTGAAACCACCATTTAGAAGGATGGTTTACATCAGTTAAAATACATCAACTAAAATATATAACTAGATTTTCCTCACTCCTAGCTGTCTTTCCTATCAAAAGATCAGACAAATAAAGAAGACAAATGTACCTGTTGAGAATTTAATTAACAGTTTACACTCTCAGAAAAAAAAAAAAAAAAAGATTAGAACTATTGATAACAAAACAAAAGAATTAACCTGTAGACCTGTGTATGACATTGAGGAAGAGAAGACAAGATAATGACAAAAGAAAGAATAGTATATCTGGAAAAAAATTAGTTTAGAATATAGAAGGAAAGGATGTGTCTGCACTTCTGTAAAAGCTAAAAAAATGAAATCCATTGGAAGCTTATAGAAGGTGAAAAAAGAGATTGGCCTCTTAAGAAGAATATGGTAACATTATCAGAATATGCAAGGATGCAATGAGGAAGGCTAAAGCACACTTCAGATTAAATCTGGCAAGAGATGTAAATTAAAACATGAAGAGCTTATTCAAGTACATAGATAGCAAAAGAAAAATTAGGGAAAATAAATGCTTGCTGCTGAATGAAGCAGGTACCCTGGTAGCAGAGGATACAGAGAAGGTATTCACAGTTAAGACCAGCCTTTGTGAAAGAACAGAGTCTGTGGAGGTAAAAGAGAAGATATGGAGAAAGACTTTCCCTTTGTTAAGTAGGGTAAGGTTAGAGATAATTTAGGCAAGGTGGGCACCTACAAATCCATGGGCCCCAATAAGCTGCACCCTTGAGTTCTGGGGTCATTGGCAGATGTTAAGCTGCTCTCCATCATTTTTGAAAGATCATGGAGATCAGAAGTGATGAAGGACTGGAAGCAAGCAAATGTCACTTCATTCATCAGAAAGAATAAAGAGGAGTCAAGGAAATACGGCCAGTCAGTCTCGTAATGGAAAAGTGAAGGAATAGCACATTCTTGATTCCATCTTTAAGGATATGGAGGAAATCAAGGTTATCAGGAGAGATTAGCATGGGGAAATAATGCCTGACCAATGTGATAGAATTCTGTGATGGTATGATTACCTGGGTAAATGAGGTGGATGTTTTCTATCTTGATTTCAGCAAGGTTTTTGACATTGTCCTCCATAACATTCTCACTGGTGACTTAAGAAGTTTGGGCTGGTTGAGAGAACAGTGAAGTAGATTGAGAACTGATTGAATAACAGCACAGAGTATTGGGATCACTTGCACAAAGTTAAGCTAGAGGCCTATAACTAACACTGTTCCTTAGTAGTCCATACTGCATTCATTCACATTCAATATATTCATTAATGTCCTGGAAAAAGGGATTGTACCCTCAGTAAGTTTGCTGATAATACAACACTGGGAGAAGTGGCTTATACACTAGAAGGATGTGTGACCTGGATTGTTTGGAGAGTTGGTCAGAGAAAAACATAATGAAGTTCAGCAAAAGCATGTATAAGGTTCTGTACCTGGAAGAAAATAACCCTATTCATGAATACAGGTTGAGAATTCATCTGCTGGAGGCCAATTCTATGGATAAGAACTTGAGAGTCATTAAGGATGAGAGATATACCATGAGGCAGCAATATATCCATATAGACAAGGACAATGGCGTCCTGGGATGCGTAAAGGACAGTGAGGTCAGCAGGTTGAGGGATATTTTCCACCCCTTCTGCTCTCCCTTAGTGAGGTAGAAGACAGAGAGGGAATCTTATCAACTCTAACAAATATTTAAAGGGCAAATGTTATGAGAATGGGGCCAGGCTCTGTTCAGTGGTGACACCAAAATGTCAATGGGCAGTGTGTTACCCTCACATTAGAGAAATTTTTCCTCATATCTAAATGAAAGTTCTTGTGTTTCAGCTTGTACCAGTTGTCTTTCCAGTGGGCACTGCTGAAAAGAGTCTAGCTACTTCTGTATTGCATCCACCCTTTATAAAAATGGATGAGGCTCCTTTCAGTCTTCTCTTCTTCAGGCTAAATAGTCCCAGGTCTCTCAAACTTTACTCTTAAGTGAGGTACTCCTCACCCCCCATAATCTTTGTTGTCCTCTTCTGGACTCCCTCCAGTTGTTCCCTGTCTCTCTTGAACTGGGGAGCCCAGAACTGGACATAATATTTCTTATATGGGCAGAATAAAGGGAGAAGATAATCTCTCTATACTTTCTTGCCACAGTCTACTTAATGTACCCCAAGATACCATCGGCCTTACATTAAATAGCTTTTTAAATCTTCTAAAAATTATTTATTCATACACAAACTATGTTTCCTTGACAAAAGAAAACAGTGCTGTGGGTACAAACTTTGTACTTCTACAGTCTTTCTAAGAACAAATCTAGTCTTCTTGTAATTGTGGTGGGTTCAAGACCACAGTTTAAGACAAAGGAACAGAAAGCAAAGCAGTGAGGTCTTGATGGCATCTCGGATACATTTGCCAGACAACGGATAGCTTAGGGAAACTGGAAAATGGTTTATTAACTCTATAACTGTATACAGAAAAGAAGGTTAAGCAAGTTAGTGAACACAAACTAGAACCTGTAGCTTCTCCAGCTCAATGTTCTCTGGATGGCCTGATTCCTCAGTGCCTGAACTGCATCCCTTGGTGCAGGAGACATGTTTTCAAACGAAGAACCCAGACTCTGTCTTTCATGCCCAAGGTTTAAGGATCCTCAAGCCCTTTGCTTTCTTCAGCTAAGCATGAAGGAATTCTCCCCTAATACTTAAGCACCTCCAGTTGTTCTCAGTGGCAGAAATGACAAACAGTTTCTCTTCCTGCTGATCCTTCTCTCTAATTGGCGAACAGCAGCTGCATAGCCCCAGCCATATATGGGATCCAAGATGGAGACCGACCGCATGGCTGCATCAGCAGGGCCACCCCCCTACACTCTGCATGTGGTCGAGAGGGTTTTCCAAAACCCTCTCCTCTCTTCTCTCCTCCTGTCTCAGCTCCGGGAGGAAGAAAGAGGAGTACCCCAGCTCACCGCAATGCTGAAGGGCTGCTCCGTGGGGGGGAGTAGTGATGGTAATTCTACACCAAAGTCTCGCTTCTCCAGTCCATGGCCAGGATTGCGCGGCATCAGGTCTGGGCCAGGGGGCAGCTATGCAGAGACGCTGCATCTTCTCCCCATGGCAGCGGGGCCGCGACAGCAGGACCAGGGTCCTCCGGGAGCCGCTGGAAGCTGCAGCAAGTTGTGGCCGGTGCCGGGCCAGGGGTGGCACTGCACAAGGCTGTCCTCCTCCACCCTGCTGTTTAGGAGAGCAGAGCGGACCTGGCGAGCTCCCTTCGTCCAGTTTCCAACACGGAGCTGGTGGAAGACAGGGCCAAGCCGCATTCCCCCACCACCACCCAGGAACTGGGGGTGGGGGTTAGCATGGGCAGCAGCCCCATGCTGGGCTGAAAGCCCTCAGCACAAGAGAGAAGAACTGGCCCTTTTATATGCTAATCTGGCAACACCCCTTAGGGCAGGTCTTGGGACAGTGTTATCTCCCCCAACACAAGTAACTGGGGAGAGGGGTCTTCTGAGAGTAACATAACTTTTTGTTCTTCATGAAAGCACAAATCTGCACAACTGAAAAATCTGGTAATTTTCAAACTGTAATAGTAATGCATTGAAATTACTATTTCATGTCATTGTATATATCTTCTTGTGATGAAACAAGAAAAGCCAAAAATAAAAGTATTTAACTTGGCAAATTGTAGCTCTGAATGATGGACTTAATGAGAGCTAAACCAGTGAAATTGAACTTGAGTATAGCTGGCATAATAGTAAGAACAAATATGAAGCTCTGCTCTAGCACCCATTCTCTGTCTTCCGTGTATTTTGCTCATAGCATTGCTGTATTCAAGTAAGATCACAGTTTTGAAACACTTATCTAAGAGGCTTTTGAAACCTCATTGTAACAATGCCCTCAAGAGAAACATAGTGTTTTTTTAAAAATCTTGGCTATGCACACAGTAGTTCCATCATGCCATGACAGGCCATCCTAAGCTGTCAATAATGTCTGCAGTATAAAAAGAGATGTAACAACTTCAAAGACATGATTCACTTTACACTTAAATTTTCTTAAATGTGTATGTGTCTTGCTCTTTACTCTAGCCTATCTGTTTTTAATAACTGTCTTGCTATAGAATTCTGAATTGTTCAGATTTCTACTGATAAAACTTAACTGAAATGTGGATAATATTTTATTTACACATTTAACTGCAATGACTTAAGTATAATTCCACCTAAATTATTATGCATAAACAGTTTAAGAATCTAACTTATTGTTTTGACAACATAAGTGTATTTTTCTGTTGGATTGTCCATTAGTATGTGTTAGTTCAGCTCTCAATGACAAGAGAAATCAGATGAAAACCTTAATCAATCTCTAAATATCTGTAATAATCATGTAGCCTTTTGGCAATTGTACAAGCATATTGAGTCTCCCAGTTCTATAAAGCTTCAGTGTCTTACATTTCCCAAGAAAGAAATTAGTAGCGGTAGTAGTAAATTTCTGTAGTAAATTTCTGTTACTATTTTCTACAAGGTATTTGTGGCACCACAGCTCCCAGAATCTAGCTATGGACAGTGGGTTCCTCTCAATCAGTGACACATATTGCGCAAGCAAGTAAATATTTCTTCTTGAAAATATTTGAATTCTGTATTTTTAAAAAAAATTCTGAAAATGAGCCTGTTGTTATCTCTTAGGCATGAAAGAATACCTTCGTATTATCAGAGCAAGCTGATTTTCTGTTGGCTGTTTTCAAGTGGAAGATCTATGGAAAAGTCTTTGAAGATAGTAAAATTTTACTCTAATAATGCCCAGACCACCAAGTAATTGTAATTTTACGATCTGATTTCTTTTTTAATCTTGAAACCTTTTTACTTACTTGACTGATAACTAATACATTTCATACCCCTTAGTAACAACCATCAGGTGGTAATTTTCAGATATGTGTGGCCTAGTGTAGATTTGAACTATTGACCCTTTAATTAAAGTATCTGCATCTCATTACAAAATTGTAAGTTCTCCAGGCATCTAGTACCGCTTATCTGTAAAAACAGAAAGATTTCCAAATACAGTAAGGACCACACAGAACATTCCTCTCGATATTTTTTAAATGTTTGTCTCCATAAATAATTACACAGCAGCTATTAAACAATAGGTATGTTATGCCAAGAATATATATTCTGTATATGGTTAAAAGTAAATAATTCCTTGAATACTTATATCAGCATTTTAACAGGCAGACATTTCTAGTCAGCACTACATATTTGAAAATTGCATAGTAAAAATTTCTAATCTGCCCAAGTAACTTATAGGAAGTGATTTATTCAAATAGTTGTTTCATTTAATTTTGTATCTCCTTAATGTTGCGGTACTTGTCATTATTTCAATTTCTGTCCTGTCGCTCAGAGACTGGATTAGCCAGGGAACTGTGCTGTTTCGAGTATTTGCTGGTGGGTTAATAGGGAACCAGAAGTCTATTACAAGGTGATCGTGGTTTTCAACATCTAACAAAATATTGGGCTGAGCTGTGCGGCATGAAGCTTGAAAAACAACAAAAACTTCTGGAGGAGAAGACACTAACTTTCTAAAATGGAATTTCGACCTCTTGAGCCAGTTGGTTAATGGTATAAATTTGGCCATCTCCTTAATTTTCTGGTTTGTAAGCTGTGTACTGCTGCTGAGAGACCTCCAGGCCAGTGACTAAGGCAAGATGATACAACTAGAAAGGCTAAAACAGAATTATGTGGCATTTGAGTTGTACAAGTCTGCTGTTATGCAGTGTGAGGTTATTATAGAAGGTATTTCTCCTGCGGGTTCAACACTTTGCTAAATGCCAAAAAGAAATGGATGTGACTGAAATACATGCTGCCATCACTGTTTTCTTAAAAAAAAAATTTCCGATTTTCCTACAGTTGCCTTGCCAACGGATATAAATTTGAGCCGAAAGGCTGGTAGCTCAAATCCCCAAATACTTAGTCACTTCCCATGTTGACAGTAATTTTGGATCAGCATAATCAGCATACAAAGCTCAAAGAAAGAGCTGTGAAATGGCAAGTCTACTGAGAAGTGAAATGTTTATCGTTTTTCATGGTGTGCCTCCTCGAATCAGAATACAAGTATGTTCTAATGTATGTATTCAGAAAATATTCATGACCCAAAGAAGACCTAAATTTGATGTTTTAGAATTCCTAATTTTGGTCAAAATTATTGAAAGATAAATTTTACTTAAAAGTTGCACATTAATATTGGGGTAGAATTTTTAAGCATCACAGCCAAGCTGACTAGATTCAAGGCGGGGCGGGATAGTTGTTGAGTGAGCACAAGTGGGGACGAGCTCTGATCTTAAGGAAGAACAGATGACCTCTCATTGTTCTAGGGTGAAATCGGAGCATTCAGGTCGCTACCTGAAATGCCTGTACACCAATGCACGCAGCATGGGGAATAAGAAGGAGGAGTTAGAAATCTGTGTCCAGTCAGGAGATTATGATTTGGTAGCAATTACAGAGACCTGGTGGGACAGCTGGCACGACTGGAATGTGGTCATGGACCGCTATGTCCTTTTTAGAAGGGACAGGTCAGCAAGGCGGGGTGGAGGAGTTGCCCTCTATTTTCTAGTTTCTGAGAGAACAACTGGAATGTACTGAGTTCATCCAAGGGCAGCAGAGGAGAGAGCTGAAAGTTGTGGGTGCAGATTACGGGGCAGGCTGCCCTGGGTGACACTGTTGCGGGTGTCTATTATAGACCACCAGATCAGAGTGAGGAAGTTGATGAAGTCTTCTGCAGCCAGCTGGCAGCACCCTCACAGCTGCAGGCCCTGGTTCTCGTAGAGGATTTTAACCACCCAGATATCTGCTGGAAGCCCCAATCAGCCAGCAACCCACAGTCCAAAAGGTTCCTTCAGTGCATTGGTGACAATTTCCTGATGCAGATGGTAGAGGAGCCCACTAGGAGAGGGGTGCTGCTGGATCTTGTCCTCACCAACAAGGCTGGTCTGGTTGAAGCAGTGAAGGTTGAGGGTTGCCTTGGTTGCAGCGACCATGAGATGGTGGAGTTCAGGGTCTCCTGTGGTAGGAACAGAATAGCTAGCAGAGCCACAACCCTGGACTTCAGGAGGGCCAACTTTGGCCTTCTCAAGCAATTGCTAGGGAAAATGCCATGGGACGGGGTACTGGCAGGCAAGGGAGCTCAGAATAGCTGGTCAACATTCAAAGACTGCTTTCTTGCAGCACAAGAAATGAGTATCCCAACAAGGNNTGATGAGGACTGGGTTAGGGATAAGTTGATCAAACTGGATGTACACAAATCCGTGGGCCCAGATGGGGTGTACCCACGCGTGTACTAAGGGAGATGGCGGAAGTCATTGCTAGGCCACTCTCCATCATTTTTGCTAGGTCCTGGGGAACGGGAGAGGTGTCTAGGGACTGGAAAATAGCAAATGTTACCCCAATCTTTAAAAAGGGAAAGAAGGAAGACCCGGGTAAGTATAGACTGGTCAGCCTCACCCCCATCCCAGCAAAGGTGATGGAACAACTTGTTCTAGAGGCTGTTTCCAGGCACATCAAGGACAGGAGGGTCATTAGAGACAGTCAGCATGGCTTTTACAAAGGGAAAGTCATGCTTGACCAACCTGATAGCCTTTAATGATGGCATCACCAGATGGCTGGATGATGGTGGAGCAGTTGATGTAATCTATCTTCACTAAAATTTTAGACATAGTCTCATACACATCTTCATATTACTCTTGATGCTAAAGCCAAAAGAATGCTTTTATTCTATTTTGTCTGTAAGGAATGACTCTCTTCAGTATTATTCTGACTACCAAATAATGTAACCAGAAAAGTATATGAAATGCAATGTGAGAATGATTATTGCAGAATTTATCAGGGCTCTTGGTTAAGTCACTTCACAATTCTTATTAAGAAAATTGAGAACTTACAAGACAGAGAAGCTTTTTAATTGGGATATGTTCAGTTGACAATATTGACACTTGACTGTCCAGAAAGATCTACTTTAATACGTTCATCACTGATGTAATTTACCATGTGTCAATGTTATACAGAAAGATATTCTGGACAGTTAATCAAATTTTTTTTCTTAAATTTTTTACTCAGAATAATAACTGCCCACCAGTAACAGACATTATTCTGTAACACATCATATAGAAACATGTCACCAGTTTGAAAGCCGAACTGTAAGAACTTTGAAATATCTATTTTGATCTTTTTTTTGTTTCATCTCTCAAATCTGGTTTTACTTTTTTTGAGACTTTTAAATGGGGAAAAGGCAAGAAAAAATAAAAAACATGAGTTTTTAGCTTTATGAGTTTAAAAAAAAAGTCTCCATTTAGCATAGTATATTTATAAATTTAATAAAATTTTTGTGATTGTGCTCATAATGATTGTGAAAAAAAAATTCTCATAGTATTTTCTTTTACATGGTAATGAATAAAGCACATAACCTATAGATATTATCTAATCTTTCATAGTGGTGGATTTGCTGTAAGAATAATAGAATCACAGAATGATTTGGGTTAGAAGAAGCATGTAGTTTCAAGGCCCACTGTGGTCAGAAACACATCTCACTAGACCACATAGCTCAAAGTCTCATATAACCTGGCCTTAAATACTTCCAGAGATGCAGCATTAGCAACCTCTCCGGGCAACCTGTACTGTGCTTCACCAGTTCCTTCCTTGAGCAATTTCTTTCTAATTTCTAATCTAAATCTAACTTTTTTCAGTTTAAAGTTGTTACCCCTCTTCCTATCACTACAAATCCCTGTAAAAAAGATTGTCCTCAGATTTCTTGTGGGCCCTTTTTCAGATACGGAATGGCTGCAGTAAGGTCACCCCTTAGTCTTATCTTCTCTAGGTTGAGAAGAGGTGTTCCAATTCTCTGATCATCTTTGTGATAACCAAACTGTTCCAAAAGGTCCATGTCCTTCACATACTGGGGATTCCACAGCATAATGCTTTATTCTGGGTAGTTTCTCATGACAGTAGAATAAAATTCCTTGGCCGACTGGTCCTTCTGCATTGAATGATTTGAGAATTGCGAATATTGTTATAAAGAAATAATTGAGTGTGTGTACTGTATTCTAGTGAATTTAACTCTAATGAAGAATCCTTAAGGTGATCAGTGTATTTGCTTAAAAATTTTTAACTTGTGTGATCTCTGAAGAGGGAGAAATTACGTTTGACTGCCAAAAATAGTTCTGCTGGTTGTATGAATGAATTATGCCACATTTTCATCTTTCTTTTTATCTCAACTGAAAACACAGAGTTATCGTGGGACTGCAGGCCCCTTGTTCTTCTTAGAAGAATTGAAGTAGCATACAAATGTGGCAGATTGCTACTATAGGCTCTGCAAGCTACTGTTGTACCTTCCATTGACTAGAGGACACAAGATCAAAGGGACAGGTGAACAACTAGTGGTGAACATTTGCCTAGCAAAATATGACATTAATTTAGGAACTCAGAATATTCTAAGCACACATCATTAAATAGCAGATATAAACAAGTGGGAGAATACTGGATACTTCACGTCTTCATTGTAACACTACCCACATCTAAGAAGCTCTTGATGAATTGTGAACAGTTGTATACACAAACCTCTCAATTCTTAATGCATTCAATATAGCAGGAGCAAAAAACAATTAATAAAAACAGTCTAATGTTGCCTAAACCTTTTTTAAATAAAAATATTTTCACAGAAGCTGTTTGTTCTTTCCTTTGCTTGTTTTTTTTTTCACTAGCTGGTTTCCTCACAACTCCACCCGACCACATTACCCCCACCCTGACAAGGATTCTAGGAATTTCACTTAAGAGAAAAAGAAAAAGGATAGTTTGAGACATTTGTCATGTGTTTTTCTTTTACGTATGTAGTGTTGCCAAGAAATTACATATGAGAACTTAATTCTTAATCCTAGATTTTTGTCTTCATTTATCAAAAGTTAAAATTGGAAAAATTACTAAATAGGAAAGTTATCACAGGCAGTGTTTGCTTCCAGAGAAAGCCTGCTTTAAATGTGAAAATGTGAGATCTAGGTATGAATTTTGTAACTCTGTATTTTAAGCTCTATGAAAAAAAGATAACAACTGCAGTTTGTGAAATTTGAATGTGGACCTTAATTTATCTTCATACAATGGAAAATGTGCTTAAATATGTTAAATAAATTACACAGAGAAAAACGAATTAAGAAAGCAAAATTTAATCTATTTTATATTCATTCAGAATATTCCCAGATTGGATTCCTAGAGGTCTTGATGGATGATTTTGGAAGAATATATATATATGTATTTGCATATTCTCCTATTGATCCTATGGGAAAAAAAAAAAAAAACAAACCCAAAATGCTTTTTAGAAGAAAGTGTTAACTTTTGCATTAGTTTGCTTTGAACTTCATTAATTAGACAAATGAATCTGCACAAAGCAGGTAGCTGAACTGGTTGTTTAGTCCATGCAGTATTGTAGAGAAAAGGGAATGATCCTATATGGATCAGGCTAGCCTAATATTGATTGCATGCACCCTTACCAATCTGGCATCAAGTGTTTGCTTGTGCCCAGCTCAGAAAAAAAATTGTTTGCAGTACATTTGGATCCCATAAATTACTTGTTAAATAAGAGAATTGAATTTCTGCTCCAGATGTCAGGGATGTAGCGTCTTATGAGTGGCATTTTTGCCTTGGAAATACTTCCATGAAGATGTTTTCAATTTGTACCTGTCTTAGCTACTGTGAATATCTAAAAAAGCGGGACACTGTTTATCATTAGTGCATGTGCATGTGCAAAAATGCCCTTCTGTGGGTAGGTTTGAATTCTCATCTGATACACTTCTTCCTCTTTCCAAACATTTTTCCCATGAAGCATTATTAGAAATCCTTAAGACAAATATGTTAATTGAAGTAGGGACTTTCATAACTAGGTTTCCGTATTAAAAGACTATTTTCTGATTCTCAGAAACATAAGCTTCTGCCAAAATGTTGAAACATTGTTCAATGTGTATGCATTATCAATTTTAGAGTCTGACCCGTATTTTGCATCTGTACAGACAGTACAATTCATAACATCTTCTAGTGCAAAGAAGCATTATGTCTTATTGGAAGAAGCCCTTGCATAATTGTGTAAACAGTTTTAAATTTACTTAGAAACAGTTAAATACTTGTTGGTTCAACGGGCATTTTGAAATTTTAACTATGTTCTGCTTTATGAAATGTAAGAAAAAATTTTATATGAATACAAATGAACATTAACATTGCAGCACAATATTGGTTTGTGTGACGCTTAAATTGCGAAGAATCTTCATTTGGTAATTGTTAATGTATTTTATTTAATGTTTCCTGTTAGTCATTCAAAAGTTCTGTCAAGATAAAATTAGGTACTAGACAGGTTGCTTCTCTAGCAAGTTAGATACTGTAATATTTAACAGACAATAAAATTAAATAACTCTGACTTCTTATTTGTCAAGACGAGGCCTCCTTGGATTTAAACATTGCAAGAGAGGTCAAGAGCAACAGAAAGGGTTTCTTCAAATACATTGCAGGTAAAAGTAACACTAGAGGCAATGTAGGCCCCCTGATGAATGAGGTGGATGCCCTGGAGACAAAGGATACAGAGAAAGCTGAGATACTCAACACCTTCTTTGCATTTGTCTGTACTTCTGGGATCAGTCTTGATGTTAATCCCCATACTGCTGAGGCCCCAGAGGAGGTTGAGGCAAGAGAGGAGCCTGCCTTGGTTGATGAGGACTGGGTTAGTGATAAGTTGAGTAAACTGGATGTACACAAATCCATGACCCCAGACGGGATGCATTCATGAGTGCTAATGGAGACAGCGAAAGTCATTGCTAAGCCAATCTCCATCATGTTTGCTAAGGGGATCAGGAGAAGCACCTGGGGACTGGAGCGTAGCAAATGTCACTTCAATCTTCAAAAAGGATAAGAGGACCCAGGTAACTATAGACCTGTCAGCCTGTATGGAAAAGGCTGAGGTTCTCAATGACTTCTTTACATCAGTCTTCACTGCAAAGGCCTCCAACCACACTCCTGGAGTCATGCAAAATAATGGCAGGGAATGCAAGGAAGAACTGCCCATCATAAGTGAGGATAGGTTTGTGATCACCTGAACAACGTGAAAGTGTTCAAGTCCATGGGACCTGATGGGATACACCCAAGGGTACTGAGAGAACTGACAGATGAAGTCGCTAAACCCCTGTCTATTATATTCCAAAAGTCATGGTGGTCTGGACAGTAGTGAACATGATCTATCTTGACTTCAGTAAGGCTTTTGAAACAGTCTCATACAGCATCCTCACAGCCAGACTGAGACAATCTGGACTGGATGATTCGCTAGTGATTTGGATGGTGAACCGGCTGCAGGATAGAAAGCAGAGAGTAGTGGTCAATGGGACAGAGTGTAGTTGGAGGCCTTTTTCTAGTGGAGTGCCCCAAGGGTGGGTACTGGGACCAGTCCTATTAAATCTATTCATGAATGACTTGGATGTGGGATTAGAGTGCACTGTCAGCAAGTTTGCTAATGACACAAAGGGTCGCTGACACCCCTGCAGACTGTGCTGCCATTCAGACTGTGCTGGACAGGCTGGAGAGCTGGGCAGGGAGAAATTTAATGAACTCTAACAAGGGTAAGTCTAAAGTCTTGCATCTGGACAAGAACAAACCCTTGTAGCAGTATAGGTTTGGGACTGACCTATTGGAGAGCATCATAGGAGACGAGGACCTGGTTGTTCTGGTGGACAGCATGATGACCATGATTCAGCACTGTTTTCTTGTGGCCAAGAGAGCCAACAGCATCCTAGGGTGGATTAGAATGGGAGTAGTAAGAAGATCAAGAGAAGTTCTTCTTCCCCTCTACTCTGCCCTGGTGAGACCACATCTGTAGTATTTTGTCCAGTTCTGGGCTACTTTATTCAAACAGGACACGGAGCTGCTGGAGGGAGACCAATATTGAGCAAGGACAATGATGAAGGAATTGGAAGACCTCCTTAATGAGGAAAGACTGAGGGAGCTGGGTATTTTTAGCTTGGAGAAGAGGAGACTGAGAAGTGACCTCATTCATGTCTATAAATACGTGAAGGGTGGGTGTCAGGAGGATGGAGCCAGGCTCTTCTCAGTGTCATCTTTAATATAGGAAGGTCAGAAGGAACTTCTTCACAGTGAGGGTGACAGACCCCCGACACAGGTTGCCAGAGGCGTTATGGAGTCTCCTTCTCTGGAGAGGTTTAAAACCTGCCTGGATATGTTCCTCTGTGACTAGGTCTAGGTGATCCTGTTTTGTTGGTGGGATTGTACTAGATCATCTTTTGAGGTCACTTCAAATCCTTAATTCTTCAAATACATTGCAGGTCAAACTAACGGTACAAGCATTGTAGGCCCCTTGCTGAATGTGGTGGGTGCCCTGAAGACAAAGGATACAGAGAAAGCAGAGATACTCAACACTTTCTTTGCCTTTGTCAATACTTCTGTGTGCTGTCCTGTTATCAAACCCCAAACTGCTGAGACTCCAGAGGAAGTGGATGCAAGAGAGGAGCCTGCTTTGGTTGATGAGGACTGGGTTAGGGATAAGTTGAGCAAACTGGATGTACATAAATCCATGACCACAGATGGGATACATCCGCAAGTGCTAATGAAGACAGCGAAAGTCCTTGCTAAGCCACTCTCCATCATCTTTGCTAAGTCAAGGGAATCAGGAGAGGTGCATGGGGACTGTGGGATAGAGAATGCCACTCCAGTCTTAGAAAAGGGAAAGAAAGAAGACCCAGTTAACTATAGGCAGGTCAGCCTCACCTCCATTCCAGCAAAGGTGATGGAACAATGTTCTAGAGTCTGTGTCCAGGTACATCAGGGACAGGAGGAACATTAGGAACAGTCAGTATGGATTCACCAAGGGGATTACAGTGCACCGTCAGCAAGTTTGCTGATGACACAAAGCTGGGTGGTGTAGTAGACATCCCAGCAGACTGTCTGCCATTCAGAGAGACCTGGACAGGCTGGAGATCTAGGCAGGGAGAAGTTTAATGAACTCCAACAAGGGTAATTATAGAGTCTTGCATCTGGGCAAGAACAACCCCAGTTACCAATATAGGTTTGAGACTGACCGGTTGGACAGCAGTGTAAGAGAAAGGGACGTGGCATCCTGGTGGACAGCAGGATGACTATGGGACAGAAATGTGCTCTGGTGGCCAAGAGGACCAGCAGCATCCTGGGGTGGATCAGAAGAGGGGTGGTTAGCAGATCGAGAGAAGTTCTTCTCCCCCTCTACTCTGGAGTATTGTGTCCAGTTCTGGGCCCTTCAGATCAAGAAGACCACGGACCTGCTGGAAGGCGAACAACATAGAGCAATGAGGATGATGAAGGAAGTGTAAGACCTCTCTTATAAGGAAGGACTGAGGGAGCTGAGTGTCTTTACCTTGGAGAGGTGGAGACAGAGGGGTGACCTCATTAATGTCTATAAATATGTGAAGGATGGGTGTCAGGAGGATGGAGTCAGGCTCTTCTCAATGTCATCTAGTGATAGGACGAGGGGCAATGGTTNATTGTGTCCAGTTCTGGGCTCCTCAGTACAAGAGGGATGTGGAGCTGCTGGAGAGAGTTCAGCGTAGGGCAACAAAGATGATAAAGGAGGTGGAACACCTCCCTTCTGAGGAAAGGTTGAGGGAGCTGGGTCTCTTTAGCTTGGAGAAGAGGAGACTGAGGGGTGACCTCATTCATGTCTACAAATATGTGAGGGGTGGGTGTCAGGAGGATGGCACTGGGCTGTTCTCGGTGTCATGTAGTGATAGGACAAGGGGCAATGGTTGTAAGCTGGAACATAGGAGGTTCCACATCAACCTGAGAAGGAACTTCTTCACGGTGAGAGTGACAGAGCACTGGAACAGGCTGCCCAGGGTGGTTGTGGAGTCTCCTTCTCTGGAGATGTTCAAGACCCGACTGGACAGGTTCCTGTGTGACTTGGTTTAGGTGATCCTGGTGTGTCAGGGGGATTGGACTAGATGATCTTTGGAGGTCCCTTCCGGTAATGATTCTATGATTCTATGATTCTATGATTCTATGATTCTATGACTTGAACGAACATAAGCTCTGCTGGATGAAACACTGACTGGATAGTCAAAGAAGTTAAATCCAGCTTCTAGCCTGTCACAAGTGGTGTTCCTCAGATCTCAGTGTTGGGACCACTTCTGTTTAATGTCTTTATTGATGACCTTGATAAGGATAAAGAATGTATCATCAGTAAGCTTGCAGATGGCACCGGCTTAGATGAGAGTGTTTATCTGCACAAGGGTAGGGAAGATCTACAGAAAGACTTTGATAGATTGGAACTATGGGCCAATGTTAATAGCTTGAGCTTCAACAAGTCCAATTGCCAGGTCCTGCACTTGGACCACAAAAATCCCATGCAATGCTGCAGGCTTGAGGAGATGTGGCTAGACTGTTGTCTGGCAGAAAGGGTTTTGGTGCTTCTAATCAGCAAGCAGCTGAGCATGAATCATCAGTGAGTCCAGGTGGCCAAGAAAGCCAATGGCATCTTGGCTTGTACCAGTAGTGAGACAAATAGGAGCAGGGAGATAATCATGGTTGCTGTATTCAGTACTGGTGAGGCCACATCTTGAGTACTGTGTCCCGTTTTGGGCACCTCAAATATGAGAGAGATATCAAGGTGCTGGAGGAGGGCAACAAAGCTAGTGAACAGCCTGGAGAATAAATCCCTCAGGAATGAGTCCTGGAATCAGTCTTGCTCAACGTCTTTGTCGGTGACATGGACAGAGGCATTGAGTGCACCCTCAGCAAGTTTGTTTATGACACCAAGCTATGTGGTGCAGCAGACATGCTGGAGGGCAGGGATGCCATCCAATGGGACCTGAACAGGCTGAAGAGGTGGACAAAAGCCACCCTGATGGGGTTCAACAAGACCAAGTGTAAGGTCCTGCATCTGGGTCAAGGCAATCCTAAGCACAAGTACAGGCTGGGCAGTGACTGGCTGCAGAGTGGGCCTGAGGAGAGCACTTGGGGGTGCTTGTGGACAAAAACCTCACCATGAGCCGGCAGTGTGCACTTGCAGCCCGGAAGGCAAACTGGCTCCTGGTCTGCATCAGGAGAAGTGTGGCCAGCAGATCGAGGGAGGTGATTCTTCCCCTCTACTCCACAATGGTGAGACCCCAGGTGGAGTACTGCGTCCAGTTCTGGAGCCCTTATTACAAGAATGATGGGGACGAACTGGAGCGTGTGCAGAGGAGGGCCACAAGGATGATCAGAGGGCTGGAGCACCTCTCCTATGAGGATAGACTGAGAGAGTTGGGACTGTTCAGTCTGGAGAAGAGGAGGCTCCAAGGTGACCTTATTGTGGCCTTCCAGTACCTGAAATGGACCTACAAAAAAGCTAGAAGGGGACTTTTTAGGATATCATGTAGCAACAGGACTAGGGGGAATGGAACAATGCTGGAGATGGGTAGATTTAGAGTGGATGTGAGGAGCAAGTTCTTCACTGTGAGAGTGGTGAGAGCCTGGAATGTGTTGCCCAGGGAGGTGATGGAGGCCCC
>VXBP01003016.1:17871-37551 GCA_013400115.1 Rhinopomastus cyanomelas | reverse complement strand
TGTTAGACTCAGGTGGGTTGCACCTATCCAATAAGGGTAAAAGGGCACTAGGCCACAGGTTGGCAGGCCTCATCAAGAGGGCTTTAAACTAGGTTTGAAGGGGGAAGGGGATAGTACTCGAGCCTCCCGTGAGGCAGTAGTGGATGGTGTATCCGCTCTGGAAACTAATGCCTTTAAAATAGATTTGAAGGTCAGTGGGATGGTTGATGGGCAAGCACAGGTGGAGCAGAGCTCTGATCTTAAGAAAGAACAGGTGACCTCTTGCTGTCCCAGGGCAAAATCGGAGCGCTTGACTCGCTCCCTGAAATGCCTATATACCAATGCACGCAGCATGGGGAATAAGCAAGAGGAGTTAGAAATCTGTGTCCAGACAGGTGATTATGACTTGGTAGTGATTACGGAGACCTGGTGGGACAGCTCGCATGACTGGAATGTGGCCATGGACGGCTACGTCCTTTTTAGAAAGCACAGGTCAGCAAGGCGGGGTGGAGTAGTTGCCCTCTATGTGAGAGAGAAGAAGCCAATACTCATCTCACTACAACCTTCTTTAGGGTAACTGTAGAGACCAGTGAGTTCTCCCCTCAGCCTTCTCATCTGCAGGCTAAACAGCTGTAGCTCTCTCAGCCCCTTCGCATAAGATCTGTTCTCCAGACCTCTAACCAACCTTTCTCAGCAGCCTCTCCAGCACCGTTGTATTCTTCCAATACTGTGGTGCCCAGAACTGCACACAGCACTTTAGGCACAGCCTCACTGGCACCATGTACAGGGGCAGAATCACCTCTCTGATCCTGCTGGTCACACTACTTCTGATGCAGGCCAGGAGATATTAAAGCTCTGATTGAGGATATTTGGAAAATAGACAGTTTTCTTCATCACATAGTATTAAAAATACTTTCACTTTAAGAGTATTTTCTTTTCATCCAAGTGTGATTTAGAAGGTGTAATACCCTCTAGTTATTCAAATGATGTAGTATCTCACTAGAAGAAATACACACTAAAACTCCAAGTATATTGTCTAAATATTTCTTAAAGAAACTTCAGGGTTTTTCAGAAGTTTGTGTTTCCTTGGTAAAAAAGATAGTCTGAGACATTATCTTAACTTGAGACTTTCCTATGTTAATTGCAGTAAAGCAAATTGTGATGTGACAACAGACCCTTTTTTAACGAACTTTTGAGTTCTTCAAAACCGTTTCTCACACACTTGCATGCTTGAAGTAAGCCAAGACCTTAGCCTTTGATACTCGTATTTTGTAAAGTAATATTGTAGAACACAAATCATTAAGCTCTTTGCATTAGAAGTTCATTGTTATTTTCCAGTGAGTGCTCTGAAGCATTGGTTTGACTGGAAGATGCACTTAGGAAAAAACAGTTGGGATCTGTGAATAATCAATAGCAGTAACAATTATATCCTACAGCTCTAGACATTTGTACTTTTATTTTTAGCTGCCATATTCCATTCATCCAAAACATTTATCCATAACTGCTTGCATTATGTGATTTTATAAATTGTATCATTCATTAAAATATAGACAACGTTATAGAAGGTTGAATCATTACGGATTGGAAAGGACCTCGAAAGATCATCTAGTCCAATCCCCCTGACACAGCAGGATCACCTAGACCAAGTCACACAGGAACACATCCACTCGGGTCTTGATGTGTTCCTTGATGTGTTCCTCGAATAAAGAGGAAGCCTGTCCTGCAGCCATGCTTGATATGCATGCTGGATATCACTTACCAAAAGCCAGTTAACCCAGTGCTTGCTTTTTAAATAATTCTAGTGTACCTGAAAGCTTAAAATAAAGTTGACTATTATGTAGCATTTCTTCATACTCAGTAGCACTCCTCCATAAACTGAGTTGGCGGAAGAAATTTTTTTGCTATCAATTGGAGTACAAAAAGGATTTTAAAATAGATATATCTTGTTAATTCTGCTCTTTTGAGAGTGGTTTCTTTTCTTGTATATATCTACAATTAATTTTGATTGTTATTACTGGTTGGTCATCTTCTTGTCCCATCCCAATAATAGAAAAACATAGGAAAATTATAGTGTAGTTCAAAAGTGTCTGTACTGTGTAAGAGAACATAAGTTCATTATCTTTAGCATAAATGATAGTTATACAAGGTTAGAAATGTGTGACATTAAATTCTTTTAAAAATTGCATTCCTTTTCATTATATGATTTTTCAATTATTTTTGTCATGTTTTTCTATTTCTTTTGATTCCTCTGTAGAATAAGTTGTCACAGAACGCATCTAAAACAAGAAACTGCAGTGTTATATATTGGACTATCTAGACTAGATGATCTTTCGAGGTCCCTTCCAATCCCTAATGATTCTATGATTCTATGATTATAGCGACATTTTGGCCTAGGCTCAGGAGAAAGTAATGGAAGCTCTTGAATATTCTCAGCTTTACCATCAAATATTCAAACACCAAAACTAGGTTATTAATATAAGCTGTATTAATGCAACTAGTCTTATAAACACATATTACGAAAGGAACTGATATGTTTAAAAGACTAAACATCTTATACCTCGTTCATCTTATTATATGAATACACACATCCTCCTATGAATTTACAAGTAAGATGTTTTCCTGAAAATTTTATATGTAAGCTTATTCCGTGCAGTTATTCTCTTTCTTCTTTTTTGTGTGTTTTGTTTTAGAAGAATACCATCTTAATTCTTCTATTAGTATGAAATAGTATTATGATGCATAACTGAACTCTGTAAACTGAGGAATCAATTAGGTTTCATATCAGTTCTTCACAGTATCTAGCAACAGTTTTATATTACTGGTTTATGCCTTAGACATCAAACTCAGACATTTATTCTTTTAACAGTTTTCCCTAGTCTCTTTTTGTCTGTCTTTTGAAAAGGTTTCAATATTTTTAAAAATTAATTAAGATTTGCAGATGATGTTTTGAAAGTAATTTTTATCTGAGACTTTAAGTTTTTTCAATTCTAAGATTCTACATACTTTACAAACACTTAGAATCAGAGTGCCCTAAGATTGCAGACATTAGTTACTTTGGCAGATGAACATAACAAAGTGAAGCCTACCTTCTTCCGTATATTGTGGAATGCTTCTGTCAAGACAAGGATATGATTGGAAGTTGAAAGTTTGCTTTAAAGAGAATATTTGTTATTTTCACATTCACAGACATTGTCTTCCTAGTTGTTGCAAACAATTTGTGAGACAGGTTAGCCATGAATGTATATTTCTGTCATATGACTATACTCACAAGAAAAGCCTATGATTTGAAAAATCAAGAATGGGGAGTGACCTGTTACATAGTCAGTTATTAGGTTTACTGAATTATGCTGCTGGTACTTCTCATTTCTACTTTCAGTACAAAATTGATTGATTCAATTCAAAATTGATAGAAAAACAAGAGCAGTAAAAATGCCAGATCAAAAATGTAATTCAAATTAAAAAATGTAATCCATTGAAAGAAAGGAAGAATCAGTCACAAAGTTCTAAATTTGCTTTAAAAACATTAAATATACCTCTCTACATATTTTATACAATGGAAATTCTACCATACAGTTAACTCTAAAGATTCATTATCATTGGGTAGTAGAAACTCTAAGTAACATCTTCAAAAATATGATTAATGCATAAACTGAAATCTTAGATCAAATGGATGGTGAATTGATGATATAGGACGTGGAGCACCTCCCTTACGAGGAGAGGCTGAGGGAGCTGGGTCTATTTAGCTTGGAGAAGAGGAGACTGAGGGGTGACCTCATTAATGTCTATAAATATGTGAAGGGTGGTTGTCAGGAGAATGGAGCTGGGCTATTCTCAGTGTCATGTAGCGATAGGACAAGGGGCAACGGTTGTAAGCTGGAACATAGGAGGTTCCACATCAACCTGAGAAGGAACTTCTTCATGGTGAGGGTGACGGAGCACTGGAACACGTTGCCCAGGGAGTTTGTGGAGTCTCCTTCACTGGAGATGTTGAAGGCCTGCCTGGATGTGTTCCTGTGCGACTTGGTGTAGTTGATCCTGCTGTGTCAGTGGGATTGGACTAGATGATCTTTCAAGGTCCCTTCCAATCCATAATGATTCTATGATTCTATGAAAAAAGTCCCATGGATAAAGACTTTAAAGTGTTAGTAGGTGAGCAGCTCATCCACACAGATGGCCCAGAAGGCCCATTGTATCCTGGGCTGTATCAACACAAGTATCACCAGCAGATCAAGAGAAGTGATTCTTCTTCTCTGTATTTTGTGAGACCTCACCTAGAGTACTACATCCACTTTTGGAGTCCTCAGTACAAAAAAGACACAGAACTGTGGGAGTGAGTTCAGAGAAGGGCCACAAGTACAATCACAGGTCTGTAGCACCTCTCCTATGAAGATGTGCTACGGAATTTGTGCTATTGAGTCTGGACTGAACCTGGTATAAGGTTCCATGAGGACCTTATACCGTCATGCCAGTGCCTAGAAAGAGCCTATAGGAAAGCTGTGGTAGAACTTTTTACAAGGAACTCTAGGAATAGGACAAAGGGGAATGGTTTCAAACTAAAAGAGAGTAGGTCTAGATTAGATCTTAGGAAGAAATTCCTCACTACGAGGATAGTGAGGCACAGGAATAGGTTGCACAGAGAATTTGGACGCCCTTCTCCCCGGAAGTGTTCAGGGCCAATTTGGACCTGTGTCTAAGACCATGGCAGGGTTTTATCTCTAAGGTCCCTTCACACCTAAATCATTCTATGTTTTTTTGATTGTGTGATTTATAAATATTAAACAGAATTTATGTGCAGTCCATGAAAAGGTGATTAGCTGGCCACATGTTTATTAGAAAAATATGTAATCTCAATTTTATCTACACTTTACACACATTATAAAATATGTGGATATCCAGCACTTCCCATCAATGCTAGTAGTTGTGGAGACCCATACAACAACAACAACAAAAAAAGTAAGTTTTAGTGCATGAATAATGTTGGATTTTGGCCTAAGCCTGTGAAAACCTGTCTGCCGTGCCTGATTTTGAATTGTCGTAAGAACCAAGACAAATATGAATGACTCTAGACTTAACTGTCATTACCCATCCTTACTTTGAATATGAAATACAGTATATATAGAATGTTTTAGACCATGTTTGTTTATATTCATCCTCTATTTAAAGCAATTCCATGAACATAGGCAGATTAAAAAAGCTAACATGAATAAGGAATGTATATCTACAGTACAACATTTACTCCAATACAGTCTTCACTCATGGTAGATGTTTTACAGGCAGTTATTTATGAAGGAGTGTATGTTAAGTGTTTAACCAGTTAATGTAGTTAATGTGCTAAGGGGCCAAAATGAAATCTAAACAAGGAGGGTTCAAAAACTGCTTACAAATTACAGGCAAAACCAAAAACAGACTCAATTTTAGGAAAAAACACAAGACATATTTCATTCGCCCCATGTGAAAACACACATGCAGAGAGAGATAAATCACATGTTCTTGCACAACTGGGTCAAGCTGCTATCTCCACGTCTTGAAAGGGAAGAGACTTCCAGCAATTTTTTTTTTTTTTTTCATGTGGAAACATGGAGTTCATTCAGTCCATGGTCACATCCCTCAACATCAGTGGGCATTTTAGAGTCAAATTCACCATTCCATGTGCTTCCAAGCTAGTCTTCCATTTCCAGTGCTCTGGTTCTGACTGCCACAATCGAGTTAAAAACTCTCTTCATTTCAGCAAAGAACAGATTACAGGTAAAGGCTTTCCTTCACTTTGCCCCATAATCCAGGAAGAAGTAGTTAATGATCTGCTTCTGCACGTAGACACTCTTAAGTCTATGAGGCCAGATGACATTCACACAGGGGTCGAGTCCTCAGGGAGCTGTCAGGATAGCTCACCAAGCCTCTTTCCATCATTTTTTTCAACTATCCTGGTTGATAGGAGAGGTACCTGATGAATGGAAGGTGGCTGATGTGACACCTATTTACACAAAGGGCTGGAAGGAGGATCTGAGGAACTACAGGTCTGTCAGCCTGACTTCATTACCACGAAATATCATAGAGAGGATCAACTTGAATGAGCTGTCATGGCAATTACAAAGCAGTCAAGGGGCCAGAGCCAGCCACCATGGATTTATGAAAGAGAGATCTTGCTTAACCAACATATTCTCTTTCTATGACCATGTGACTCACCTTTGGGCTGGGGGGAAGGCTGTGGATGTCATCTACTTGGACTTTAGTAAGGCTTTTGACAGTCTCCCACAGGATTCTTCTGGAGAAACTGGCAAATTGTGGTATGGACTCTTCCCTGGGTTAAAAACTGGCTGGCTGGCTATTCCCAGAAAGTGGAAGTGAAATCTAGATAGCTGTCGTGATGGGGTCCAAGGCGGGTCCATTTTGAATAATGTGCAGATACCAGACATCATTATACAGAAGAAGTTTATTCTATAACCCCAAGAAACACTACAGGCTTGGGCATGAGTGTCTCAAAGGATGAAGAAAAGGACCTAGGGATGCTGGTAGACAGCCAGATTAGTATGAGCCAGCAATGTGTCCGGGTGGTCAAGAAGGTTAACAGGATCATGGCTTGTATCAGGAATAGTGTGGTCAGCAGGAGAAGGAAAGTCATCTTGCCTTTGTACTCAGCTCTTGTGAGGCCTCACCTCGAGTACTGTGTTTGGTTCTGGGCCACTCATTACGGGAAAGATATTGAGATGCTGGAACATGTCCAGAGGAGAGCAACCAAGCTCAGGAGGTGTTTAAAAAACAAGTCTTATGAAGAGAGGCTGAGGAAGCTGGGCATGTTTAGCTTGGAGGAGTCTGAGGGGTGACATCATTGCCCTCTATAACTACATAAAAGGGAGTCGTAGAGAGGTGGGTGTTTGCCTCTTCTCCTTATTAACTAATGACAAAACTAGGGGGAATCACAGAACACCAGGGATTGGAAGTGACCTCAAAAGATCATCTAGTCCAAGCCCCCTGACAGACCAGGATCACTTAGGAAATGATCTGAAGTTGAGGCAGGGAAGGTTGACATTGGATATTAGGAAGAAATTATTTACAGAAAGAGTGGTGAGGCACTGGAATGGCCTTCCCAGGGAGGTGGTTGAGTCACTATCCCTGGAGGTATTTAAGAAATGTATACACATGGTGCTTCATGACATGCTATAGTGGAAGGCATGTGGGGAGTTATTACGGTATTACGGTAATTACAAGGTTGGAAAAGACCTTAAAGATCATCCAGTCCAACCTAAATTGTGTGCTTATCAATCAATCAGGTTTTTAGGTATTCAGTTTTGTTGTTATTGTGGGTATGGTTGGACCCAGTGATGTGGCAGATCCTTTCCAATCAAGATTATTCTGTGATTGTGTGATCTCTGAAGTTCCATTCTGTCTGTCTCCGTTCACCACATTTCCAGGATAAGATCACTGCTGTGCCCAGACAAGTGCCACGTGCTTTCTTTGAACAGAGACAAAAGCAAATTGAAGAAGCAGGAGCAAATAAAGAACAGGAAGCTCCAAACCAGTCATAGAGAAAAAAAACTCCTAAGATTGGAATTTGAAGTTAAATATCGCAGGTTGCCACAGCAACTTCCCAATGCCTTGGGCCATGAAACCTATGAAATACAAACTACAACACTGTACAATTAAAGTAGCAAATCTCCTGCAGCATTGACTTTATAACTGCCAATATTATGCTGAAAGTGAGCTTGAGGAAAATTCAAATTGTTTACAAATGGTACTAATTATGAGAGAATAATTGTTTTCCTAATTTTTTTTTTTTTATGTCTTTGTCTCCTTAGGGCAAATTTATTTGTATGTTGCTAAAGTATGATTTTTATCATGAGGGGAAAAAATCCAACATCTAAATATGTTATAATTACATTTCTACAAGGGAAGATGTGCTATTGCATTCTTTTATGCAGACCAGCAAATTATAAATTAAATGTAATGACCAATTATTAAAGGCATTTATTTATAATTACAAGGAATCACTACTAATAATTTCAAGTAGGGGCTCCTGCAGAGGTCTATTCTGTCTACATTTTTTTTCAGTGTTTTTCTAAAAAAAAGAGTATTGAATGATGGAAGAAATCATAAGCTTTAATAATTTGTGCTTGACAGAAAACTTGGCCATATTGTCAGTGTCCTAGGGTGTAGGATCTTTCAAGATCATGTAAAATTAGAGAGTTTACCAAAGTAGATTGAGTGAAACAACATGAGAAGAAACAAAACCAAAACAAATGCAGAAACAGAGAATCATAGAATCATCATGGCTGGAAAGGACCTCCAGGGTCATCAAGTCCAGCCCTTTCTCCTAGTGCCTAAGAAATTGAACATGTCATGATACTGGAAGTTTTAGTACATAATTGACAAATTTTTCATCAGATCCCACACTACTGTTTCTTGAACCATTCAAATGTCATGACTTATTTAAGAATAACACAATTTGTTCCCTTCTTGCCCTAGACATCCAAACTGACTTTTACTTGGAAGTACATAAAAGGAAAGTGCATGATGAGGTTTCACCCTGTCAGTGAATAAGTACATACCATAATGTATGTATCTCAGCATCATCACCACTGGTTTTAAGTATGTGCTCTGAATCTAGATGTAGCCCTTCCTGTTCACAAACAAAAACAATTACCAAAGGGATACTGCAAAAAAATAAAATATTAGCTTTAACTAGCAAATGTTCTATAGTATTGTAATGCTAAACATGGTCTCTAAACTCTGTTAGGAAAGCCAGATTCTAGTATTTTGGCAACAAAGCTGGATATTCTCTTAAGATTAATAGTGAGAACAAGCGGAAAGAGAAGTATGTTGTGCATATATGGATTATCTGCCAAGAAGTATATGTGTCTTGCTGTTAAAACAATAGCCATAAATAAATTCAATTGGATACCATTTGAATTTTTAAGCTTTGAAATATATAAGACCATATTTTGCCATAAACCAGTAGATTTCCTTAAATAATTATGAAAATGAAATTAAAATTTTAATGGAACTATTTAATTTCTTCAGCAGATATTATTGTGTCTTTTCAAGAAATTTTATCAAATTGACAAAAATCTGGAATAAGCAAGAATAGGAAAAGTTTATAAATTAGTTAATATTGAAATATTTGTTTGATATTTAAAGTCTATGTATTAAATATACCTTTAAGAATAAGCAGATGGGTGTTTTTTTTAAAAAGTGAAACAGACATTGTTATCAGGAAAAGTAACAAAACAACCATAAAAAAAGGTACTCCTACTCTTCTTACTGTAGACTGTGCTTGAATCTGTTTCAGGTTTTGGAAGAAGTAGTTAACTGAAGAACCTATGCAATTGCCAACTGTCTGTTTTACATTATTTTTCTAAAATTCTAAGAAATTCCTTACAGAGATTTTTTGAGAGAAAGATCTTCCATTTCCCCAAAGTAGCAAAAACATCACCAAATATTGCTGCCAAAAATAAGTTACACTTGCTTCAAATGTTAAAAATTCCTACATTTCTGACAGTCTACTTGGAAAACTCTTATTTTTAGATTATATCCTCATGTGAGGGTATTTCAGGATACTATCTGACAGAATTGAAGTACTACTCTGTAGAATGTTTTCCTGAAACTACATTTAAGTATCAGTGAGTAAACAATTGTTTGTTTGCTATTAATAGATACATCTTCTGTACAAGAAAATAAAAATTAAAGGAAATAAGGTGGTAGTAAACAGGATTTCTACTGGAAATTTTTCTGGATGGTTCTGCATGCTGTTTACCAGTATTTTGAAGTCAAAGTGCAAAAAGACCAATGTAAACAGAGTTTTATGCCATTCTTTTTTCTCTGACACAGTAACATTATGGAGTAGTGAGTTATCATATGGTAGTTATTGCCTCATATTTCACATGGTGCCTTTAAATAAGGGATGTTCTAAAATGAGCTTAAAAATACAGTAGCCAGAGATCATTCTTATCAATTATTTTTAAAGATGTGATAGTAGAATAAAGCATTTTTCATAGGATAGTAGCCTCCTGAATGTGAGAGGAGTTTTTTGAATGGTGGTTTGTTTGTTAGTTTGTTTTTTACAATTGTGGTTGTTGCAGACAACAATTTAAAGAAATAAAAGAAATAACTGCTAAAGAAATTTCTTACAAAAGTGGGGCTGGCTAACTGTTGAATGTTGCTAAATAATGCCCAGAGCTGAGTGAGTTTGCAGACATAGGGAATAAACCACTCTTAACTTAAAAAAAACCAAATTATTTTCAGGAGTTAGAAGACCCAATTTTTCCAAAACATGATTATTTTTATGGCAATACAGTATAATGAACTGTCTTATTGAGATTTTATTTCTATATACATAAAAATAATTCTTACTCAATGAAAGGAAAAAAATAAAAGCATTTTTCATTTAAACATCCCAACGTAGAGAAGAAAGTTTAATTGAAACTCCCAAAATGATTTTACAAAGCAGAAAATTTTGTGGACAGAAATAATTTGTGGCTTTAATAGATCAGTATTTATTTCACAACAAAACTAGGAGTTTACTTGAGGATTTGTAACCTACAGTTTTCTGGTTTAAACCACCTGGACATTTTCTATGTAAGCGTTACAGTGACGCAATAATGGACTGGCTTTCTGCAGGGAAGGTAGTAAGTTTTATATTTCTTTCCACCCAGTGTTACTCCTATATCACTCTTTTTTTAAAAGGTGTTAAATGAATGTTATAGTACAATTATCTACAACCAGAATAAATATTTTAAAACAATAGAAAAATCATGTTGTTAAACAAAGATTAATCTTGACTCAGGTAGACATACAGTAAGCAAAGTATGTTTGACTTAAGTATTATTCACTTGTGGTGTTATACTCGTTAAATAGTGGTTGTATACTACTGATATTCTGACAATACAGAATAATATTCTGGAAAAGCGTGAAAAGAGTAAGTTAACCTCTTAAGATAGAAACTTTGTTGAATTTGGGATTTGGGGTTTTGTTTTTATTTTCCCCCTAGAAATGATGACTTCTACAGTGACAGAACAAAAAGTTCAGCAGTTTAGGAGACCTAAGAGTGAATAAATTTTGTTGGAAATCATAAGGTCCTATGTTAGGAAACATTGGCATGTTTCTGCTGGTTTTAAGTGATTTTAATTTTTAACTGTCCAACTCAAAAATGTGTTAGAAACTTTGAAAAAAACAACAGCTTGTCTTTAAGGGAGAGAAAAATAAGATAAGTACTTTTTTTTTTTTCTCAAACTTTTGTTTAAATATGTCTAAAATCCCTGCTTGAATATAATTAAGATTCCTTAAGCCATAATCTATTCCTCTCTTTCCCCACAAAAACTGACAAAACCAAGCAACAAACAAACAAGAAAAATGCCCTGCAAAACACAAATATAAAAATAAAACAAAGAAGATCAAACACAAACTTTATTCATCTAACGTAGATGCCATGGAAAAGTTGTTAGACCTCAGCAACTGCAAGAACTGAATACAGAATCAGTTAATAGAATATGTTGAGTAATCTTAAGATTACACATACATACACGCTTCCTACTAGGATTAGAGTTTGCCACTATAGCATTTAATCTTCTTTTATGTCTTAACTATTGTTAGCACAAAATTTAAATCAATTTAATATGATTTTTAAGCAAAAAAAATTCTATTCCTCCTTCTTTTCTTCTATTCAAACAGGCCCTTTTTTTTTTTTTTTAGTATTAATCTTCATTAATGTTGTATTGGAAAGAGAAAAATGCCTGTAGACAAAAAGCTGAAAACTAATTTGCTGCAGGAAAATCAATTTTAGATTGTTCTTACTAAACTAATGGGTAGCCTCAAACCTTATTAATGAAACAGCCATGGTTATAGTATTGATAAATTTAACAAGTCTTAGCAATTATAAAGAAATGCATCCAGTTCCATGAATTGAATGTTAATTCAGTAATGAATAATTTGTATTTGATGATCATAAAGGAGACTCACATCCTCAGATTTACAAATCTCTACCCCCAACCAGATTATATATTGCTTTTATTTCAATGCACTTTCAACAGCTATCACAGAAATTTCTGGTTACTAAAATATCTGAAATGCATCTGCCTTATTATTACCTTGATTATATTGAATTCTTACTCTTAGAACCAAAATATTTGAATGTAGTCTGTTAGTAGCCTTTTTGTAACTCCTAAACATTAAAACAATATGCTCTCTAAAGGAGTTATTTCTGTTTACATAAGCTTCCAAAGGCATAGCTTGAACTGCTCTAGTGTACAATCTGAACCTTGTCTATCTAGATAACCCTGCAGTTTTTCTACAGAAATTAAAAAACTTGCAGTTCCAGGATAGAGCTTAAAATTGATTTTTTTTCTTGGAACAATGGTGAAGTATAGGAAGAGCAAGAATGAGCATATGTGGAAGTTTAGGCTTTATGGGGTGGCTTTTCAGACATAAAATGTACTGCTGTCATATGTTACTGATCAAAGTTTAAGCCAATCAATTTTCCTATAATATATATGTATGTTACTTATTTGCAGTATTGATCTATCATTTCCTCATTTTTCTTTATGTTAAGAGTCTCCCTATTTATCGTCAGTGGTGATAGAAATGTTTTTTGTATGTATTTCTCAGATCTCAGGATAAAGAATTTATTATAGAGTCCCAAACCTGCAAGGTCAAGGTAAGTAACTATTTTGATTATAAATATATTAATATTTTTATTTCATATGGGTGGCTCTGATAACTATTCTAATGTATGACTATGTTTACTAGAGAATGAAAAAATTCCTACCTAGTCCATTTTTTTTGATGGTAATATCAGCAATTAATTAAACTCCTCTTATTTCAAGGGATCGCGAGGTAAGCAAATTCCTTCTCCCTATTCTTTAACTAGAAAAAAATAATTTGTTAATAAGGGGGGTTTTTTTATTTGTTTGTTTGTTTTAGCATACTTTGAAGAGATTTTGGTGTAACTGTACTCCAAGGGTACATCTGTAACGTTAAAATGTTGCATTTTGGGACAAATATTAGCAATCATCAGTTATAGGAACTCATATAATTTCAAAATAATCTGGAAGGTCTTCAGATATCAGTTGCATTTTTTTACGTTTCTTGTGCAAAACTATCTTTTAGGAACGCATAAAGGCTAAGCAGCAGTGAACAGTAAAAATAGTACATTAGGTGTTTTATCATAATGGTTTCCTACTAAATGTGGCAGTTGTGAGGAGTGAAATACAAATCAGATAGTTGTTATACTGAAAAGTAAAATTACAGGAACATTATTTTTCCATAGTTAATTTTCTGTTTTTCATACACTGAGGTTTTTTAAAAAATATATAGAATCATAGAATCATAGAATTTTAGGGGTTGGAAGGAACTTCTAGAAATCATTCAGCCCAACCCCCCCTGCCAAAGCAGGATCACCTAGGGCAGGTCACAGAGGACAGCATCCAGACAAGTTTCTTCTCTCCTAGAGAAGGAGACTACACAACCTCTTTGGGCAGCTCATTCCAGTGCTCTGTCACCATTCTCTCCTCATGTTGAAGTGGAACCCTCTGTGTTCAAGTTTATACTCATTTTTCCTTATCCTATTATTATGCCCCAGAGAAAAAGGATTAACCCCTTCTAGTGGACATCTGCTCCTCAAATATTTGTAGAAATTATTAGCATACCCTCTCAATCTTCTTTTCTCAAGACTAAATAGCCCAAATTCTCTCAGTTTTTCTTCATAAAGGAGAGTCTTCACTGGACTCTCTTCAATAGAATCTTGTCTCTCCTGAACTGTGGAGCCTCCTCATAAGATATATTCTGCAGGCCATTCACCAGCTTAGTTGCCTTCCTCTGCACTCACTCCAGCACCTCAATGTCTCCCTTGTACTGGGGTGCCCAAAACTGAACACAACACTCAAGGTGTGGCCTCACCAGTGCTGAGTATAGCAGCACCATCACCTTCCTACTCCAGCTTGTTACAGCATTCCTGATACCGGCCAGCATGCTTTTGGCCTTTTTGGCACCTGGGCACACTGCTGGTTCATATTCAGCCACCTGTCAATTAGAACTCCCAGAGTCCTTTTCTGCTAGACTGTTTTCCAGCCACACTTCTTTAAGCCTGTAGCATTGCATGGGATTGTTGTGATGAAAAGGCAGCACGGGACTCTTGACACCATTGTTGCAATCTCTCTAGGTCCCTCTGAATGGCCTTACTACCCTCCAGCAGATTAAGACTCCCTCCCAGTTAGTGTTATCTGCAAATTTACTGAAGGTGCACTCAATCCCGTCATCAAGATAATTCATAAAGATGTTGAACAGGAGTGGCCCCAGCACTGAGCCCTGAGTGGGGGACACCACTCATACCTGGCTTTCAACTATATTTAACTTCACTGACCACAATTCTTTGGGCCCAGTGTTCCATCCAGCAGAGTACGTGCCTGTCCGAGCTATGGTCAGTCACCTTATTCATGAGAATGTTGTGGGGGACAACATCAAAGGCATTATTGAAGTCCAGATAGACTACATCAACAGACTTTCCCTCATCCACTAAGTGGGTCACCTTATCATAAAATGAGATCATCTTTGTCAAGCAGGATCTGCCTCTCATGGACCCATACTGACTGGGCCTGATTGCCTGTTTGACTTGTAATCACTCCATGATGGCTCTTGAGATGATCTATTCCATAGCCTTCCTTGGCACCAAGGTGAGACTGACAGGCCTGTAGTTGTTAGCATCCTCTTTCTGGCCCTTCTTGAAGATGGGCAAAATATCTGCCAGCCTCCAGTCCATTGGGACAACCCTGGTTAACCGATATTGTTGAAAGGTTATGGAAAGTACCTTGGCAACCAAACACTTAACATTAAGTCATTTGAATTCACTGTATTGACATTTTGTGTGTTGCTGAAATAATTTAATAAGTAATGTCATAAAACTATTAAGACCAGCAAGCTTAAACAGCATAACAGGGTATTCTCCTGTGTTTTAAGCCTGTTTCATAATATTAAAAATAATAAAGTTGAGTGCTTGTTTCTTAACAAGGGACAATGTGATTAGCATGCAATTGAGATCAAACTCATAAGGAAATCTCATTTTATTACACAAATAGTTGTCATAGTCTGCCTACATGGGCAGCAAACAATGAACCTAGACAGAGGAAACCTAAACCCAGGAGAACAGATCTGTCAGATTTGTTTTGTGATTCCACTCACCGCGTGAATGTAGTTTAAAAAGCACCTTGGCAGAAATAAGGACATAAGTTTTATTAGACGACAATGTTTTTGTAGTGGGTTGCAACATTTAAGCTTTAAAGCATATTTCTGTTTCGGAATCTTCTTGTGAAAGCCTGAAATATTGGATTTTGTAGTATGAATTTAAATGAATTGCGTACAATATTTTCCTTTTAATATTTGGACAAGAGTTCATTTCCATGCCACTTCTTTTGTTTTCCCATGAGATTCTTTCTAGGTTTTTTTCTCATTTTCCTTGAGGAATGGAGCTGATTATTGCTATCTCAAATGCTGCACAGCATAGGTGTAGGTCCTTGCAAGAAGTGTTTGGAAGTGTCTACTCTAAGTATATAAAATGTGTTTAAATTGCAAATACTTCAAATCTAGTTTTTTTCTAGATATCAGTGTGTACAAAAACATAGGGTTTATTCACATTCCAGTAAAGGTCCTGTACTCAAAGAAGTTCTGCAGAAGTATGCAGTCTTAAAGACTTAGCTGTATATATACCTGCCTTGGTTTTTGGGTTGTTTGTTTTTTTTTTTTTCAGCCAGGCAAAGTTTCAGTAGTGGAGCTAGGCTCTAGCATGTCCCATGCAAGAAGTTCCATGAAGAAGAAAAAGGACACAATCTGTCCCCATTTCTGGCCAGAACCTGTCTGTCTCTGGATTAAACAGTGGCAAAATGTGTTTTCGTGGTCTTTGGCTTGATTTTTTTTCCCTTGTGGTGTTATTTATTGAGGTGATGGTATGTCTCTTTTTAACTGGGAAATGAGGGCTTGTTTCCCCCATTGAGTTGTCTTTTGCCTGTGGCTATAAGACACAAGTTAGTCATACTTGTTTTGTTTCAGCTCCCAAGCAGATGCTAATTAGGAAGAGACAGTCCTGAAGCTGACCAGCACGGGCAACCAGTGACATTTTTGTCACTTATTGTGGGACTGAGATAAATTGGGAGGGGTAAAAAATATGTTCTGATTTGGAAGTGGGCAAGAGAAATTTTGTTTTTGATGATTGTTATAAAAATGTGTTTTCCCAACTCAATTTGTCTGTTGCCTGAGATCAAAAGTGGTGAAATAGCCATTCTTACTTTGTTTCCAGCTCCCAAGAATTTTACTGATTACAGAATCACAGAATGATAGAATTACTCTGGTTGGAAAAGACCCCTGGGGTCATCAAGTCCAACCATCTACCCTCCTTTACATGTTTACCCCTAAAGCAGATCCCACCACACCTCATCCAAACTATCTTTAAACACATCCGGGATGGTGATTCAACCACCTCCCTGGGAATCCTGTTCCAATGCTTTACCATCCTTTCTGTGAAAAATTCTTCCCAATATCTAGTCTAAACCTACCTTATTGTGACTTGAACCCATTCCCTCTTTTTCTATCACTAATTGCTTGTGAGAAGAGACCAGCACCAACATCTCCATAACGTCCTTTCAGGTAGTTGTAGAAAGTTATGAGGTCTCCTCTCAGCCTCCTCTTCTTCAAAATAAAGACCCCCAGCTCTTTCAGTCTTTTCTCATAAGATTTATTCTCTGGGCCCTTCACCAATGTATTTGCCCACTTCTGCACCACTTCAGCACCTTCACTTCTCTTTTGTATTGAGGTGCCCAAAACAAGACACAATAATCAAGATGTGGCCTCACTAGTATCAAATACAGGGGGATGATCACCTCCCTACTCCTGCTGGACACGCTATTTCTAACACAAACCGGGATGCCGTTGGCCTTCTTGGCCACCTGGTCATACTGCTGGCTCATATTCCTCTTCCTGTGTATTAGAACTCCCAGGTCCTTCTCTGCCAGACACCTCTCCAGCCACAGCCTGTAGCATTGCAGGGGGTTGTTGTGATGCAAGTGCAGGAACTGGTGCTTGGCCTTATTGAAGCTAGTACCATTAATATTGTCCTATTTCTCCAACATATTCAAGTCTCTCCGAAGAGTCTCCCTACCCTCTAGCAGATGAGCACTCCAATAACTTAGTGTCATCTGCAAACTTACTAATGATACACTGTGTTTTTATCAAGATCATCAATAAAGATCTTAAACAGAGATGGTCCCAACACTGAGTCCTGAGGCACAGCAGGAACTTGTTTAACCTTATGTCAGGTCAGGACCATGCCATCCCCTAATACCTAGAATTATTTTTCTCTCTACAATAAAATGGAGTTAAAAAACATCCAAAACCACCAAAATCACACCTCAAAAAAGAACCTAACAAAAGAACTCCAAATGTTCTTATTTTCTTACCCACTTCTTTTACTGTTTTTTCTAGCCCAATCCTACTTCAGATTTTAGTATTTTGATGCTTTTCACATATGTATTGTCTGTTGCTTCATGTAACTGAAGAAAGAATAAATAAGTTCAGAATTTTGGCCAAATTTCTAAAAAAAAAAAAATCAATCAATAAGCCAATAAAAAATACTATGCATACTTACAGAAGTAACTCTTGAATTTTTTTTTTTTCATCAATAAATGCAATGGGAGGAAAGAGAAACATTGAAAAAAATCTGTTTGTTGAATCTCTTTTGGATTATCTGAGATGAGTATAAACAGTAGGGAACAACAGCAGTTCTGAAGTATATGTCTTTGTTTCTAGCATGTTTAACAACTGAAAGGATTCTTTCTGGTAATGGTCTGTCATTGTCTTGCTTATGTTTATGTAGTTTTATGTTCAGCAGAAATGTCAAGGAAGGAACTTGGCATGGTGTGTGGACTTTAGTTCTATTTTGCATTTAGCTTGTGATGCTTTTTTCTAGTAGCGGGCAATTAAGAAAATAATTTTCTTGGCCATAAATCTCAAAAGAAGACCATCATCACTTATCAACTCAAAAATGTAATAATTCTGGTTTTTAAAAATAATATTAAATAATCTGCTTTAGAAAACCAATAAAAAACAAATAAACAAAAACATTTTTTTACATTTAAAAGTACTGAAATGTGTTTTAAAAGGCAGCATTTGCAGAAGTGAATTTAAAATGCCATTTAACCTAAATCCTTCTGCATGCTGAATTGCAAATTGTCAGATATACAGCTATCAATACGCTGGTACATGCTCTGAAAAAACCTTGCTGTTAAATACTACATTTAATGTTATATTTAGAAACTTTACTTCTAATTGCTTATTTACATATATATAGAGGGACATAAACAAAACCATAACTGGATGTCTGTCTTTAAAATTATATTAATATTCCTGAATTAATAATTTTCCTGAATTAAATCTAAATTTGATCCTGCTCATGAACTTTTTATGTAGACATCTATGTTCTCATATATTTATATATTTCCAATGTAGCAGGTAATATTTTCTTAACAACACTGCACAAGTACTTAGCCACTCATTGTGTTAATGCAAATTTCAAAAATGTTAAGGGTCATAATATAGAACAAGCCAATACAGCAAAATATCCTTCAACACTCCCAATAAACGTTTCAGCAATGTGTAAAATGGTTTGCTTAGATATTTTCAAGTTCATACTGCATTGTTGTTTGAGCCTGTCTGGGTTTTTGTACTGGGGAAAAGAGGTGCTGACACATCTCTGCTAAAACACTTTACAGAGACAGAAGCTTTCCCCACATTCACTTACTCACCTACCTCTGGAAGTTTGAAGTAATTAATGCCTCTGCAAATATATGTAGTTTGGAGAGGGCAAAACCTGTGGGACAATTTTTCAGTTTCCTGTTGGTTTGGGGTTTTCTTTGTGGAGAGAAGCCATGTGGTCACTGAGTGGAGCACAGACTGGCAGCCAAGGTCTGGGATACCCCTGTGTTAACCAAAGAAAGTTTCTAGACTTGTCTTGTCTGGGCCAGCATGGGAGGATATCAAGTTGTGACAGAGAAAACGACTGTTCAAGGGTTTTTAACCCTGAAGGGAAGGTATAAAAGAGAAGGTCACAGGAATGTAAGAACTGCATGATTGTTCTCTGCATGTTTGGTGATGGTATTGTTCTGTTTGAATTAAATGAGTTTAGTTTTAACCCTGAATTGAGACTGTTCCTTTTTGCCTGTGACGCATAACTGGCAAGTGAGTCATTGTTTCAGCTCACTAGCACTTTTGCTAATTGGAGTTGTTCCCAGATCTGAGCAACATGGTAAACCAGCGAAATGTGGGAAAAGGTCAGTGAAAATTAGGAATGAAGTGTTAGATTCCTCTGAGTTTTTAAGATTTTTGGGTGTTGTGGTTTGAAAATTGCTAGCGTTTTCAAACTTACAGCAGTTGTGCTTTCATGAAGAAGAAAAGAAAAAGGAGTTGTTTTGTTTTGGAGGACCCCTCCCCCGCAGGGGACTTGTCCTGGGGGAAGGTGTCGCTGGTCCTGGACCTGCCCCGGATGTCCGTGTTGGGTTAGCCTATGAGAAAAGGAGCGGGCGGTTTTGTTTTGAGAAAAAGAAGGAAGTAAGAGAAAGAAGAAGAAGGAGGAAGTATGTAGCCCGCTCGTGTGTGCTGCAGGCCCTCTTGGGCTGCGGCTTCTCAGCCGAGCGCCCCCCGCTCCCCCGCCCCGTCCGTTCTCGGGACGGTGGC